>QAOC01047596.1:43408-84723 GCA_003255005.1 Begonia fuchsioides | reverse complement strand
GGGATGTTACAGTTGGTATCAGAGCGCACCGGGTTTTAAAACCATTTCTGTAGACTGCTTAACAACGCAAGCTTCACAAAGATGTTCTCTCCACTGTAAGTGTGTTTGATAATTTGTTTATGTACATTGTTTATGTGTATTGTTTGTTTAACTCTAGGATTAAATAGAAATGAAAGGAGTCGAAAAATCAATGGATAACAAAACCAGTCAAGTGGATGAAAGTGTCAGCAATAGGTTGGTCAGCTTAGTAAGTCATCAATTTCAAAGTAGAAAAGAATATAGAGAAATTGTTGCTTGACGGAGGGGGGGACCACAACCTTAACCTTACCCGATTTGGGAGGTGCATGTCTGTGGTCCCCTCCAAGATTCTCTCCCACGTCTCTCTCGGAGCTATCAGCTATCTAAGAGATAGAGTGTAACGTCCCGTCTTTCTTTATACATTTTTTTTTCTATACGTTTTATTTTAACAAAAATGTTTAAATTAATTCATTTACGTTAAAATACAGTGGAAAACTTTATTAAAAGCAAACCCATTTAAATTATAAAACCAACTCACAATTTATATTTCATGTTAAAAAAACATAAGGTTTACAAACCATTACAAACACTTATTTTCCAAAATATATTTTTTGATACCAAAGCTCATTCTTAAAAGCAACTTTTAAAATACATATAAGTTCATTTTACATGTCACACTACCAGTCGAATTCGCTTAGTGACATGATATGGAGGGCCCAAAAATTCTCTTGCCATGAATGTTTATCTAATCTATTTTCTATTTTTGTAGCTCCCTATATCATAGAAGAAATAAACTTTTTTCAGCTCCAAATCTTTCCTTTGAATTCAAAGGATAGAGGTTGGGTAGAAGAAGGAGTCGAAGCCCCCATGCTAGTGGTCCAAGCAACAAAGCATGGGGACCACAATTTGATCTGGCATAACTGAACCTCTGAAGCTTGCTCTGCCAATTCGACAACCGGCCTGCCCTCTTCTGAAACTAACGTCTTCATATGAAATGTAGCCAATCCTGCAAGGTTTCCAACGAATGGTAGAACGTTCAAATTGAGCACCGTTTGTTTTGTCAAACGATGCAATTATAGAGAGCCCAAGAAGAGCCTT
Source organism: Begonia fuchsioides (assembly GCA_003255005.1). Lineage (NCBI taxonomy): Eukaryota > Viridiplantae > Streptophyta > Magnoliopsida > Cucurbitales > Begoniaceae > Begonia > Begonia fuchsioides. The sequence continues at coordinate 83,607 of QAOC01047596.1, read as the reverse complement.
ACCCGGGAAGAACAATTTCCCCTTTCGAAGTCCACAAGCATCAAGACATTGGTCCAAGCCCAACTCCAAGGGAGAACGATGTCTCTATCTTGTTTTTGAATGTTTCTAACTTTTGTTTCAACTTTTACAAACTCTTTTTTAGGATTAGGGTTTTTTCATGGGTTTTAACTTTTGCATGGACTTTTGGGACCCAGCGGCCTTGTTAGAGGCTTTTGGGACCCACCGGCCTTGTTAGAAGGAGGGGGGATATAAATTCATCTTGTTACCTAGGTTTTCAAGATTATTTGAGTTTTGAAATAGAAAGAGTGCATCAATGGCAAGTTAATGGCAACCGTGCAATCCACAGTATAGGACAGCCAAGTTCAATCTCACCTAGAACATTAGATAATTATGTACATTATGCATTAAATATTGAAAGTATGACGAAATTGAGGATTAGTACCGTATGGCCTCCCTCGAGGCAGCTTTACTCAATTTCACCTTCAAACTTAGTTGGGTTACATCATATAAACCATGCATGTAAAATATTTTAATACTTTTATGAAAATATGATGCATGAACATGGTGACATATGATTTTAGCATACCCGCAAGTAATGACATTAACTTCTAATACAATATCTCAAACAATGAATCAATAGCAAACATGCACACAAAAAATCCTCAAATGCCTTGAGGTTGATGTATTGTGGGTTTTACCCAAAACAATCTAGTATCATACATGAATTATAAAAGTCACATTTTAACTGTAACATTCATATAAATACTCAAGAACTACTATTTGTAATGTAGACCAATTTCTAGGCCAAAGACAAGCAATGTTGATTTACCGTAGGTCCTTAGCTTAAAATTGGTCACTTGATAGCTTAATTATTTCCATTTGATTACTTGGTAACTCTAATACCATAAAAGAAACTCAAATGAGAAATCTCAGAAATGCCTTGTTTTTGCAGCAACTTAAAACCTCTGTAACTTGAGCTACATTTATCTATTTAAAGTGACTCAAGTCTCACAATCATCCTTAATATGTCTACTTTAAATCATCTAAAGAGGTTGAAGTTAATTGGCCACTTACAAATTCGAATTCCGAAACAGCACATAGTTGTCCAAAATTTTGCATAACTTGACATAATACATGGAAATCATGCACAATCAACCACTGAAGGCTAATACATCAACTTAAATATCATTTTAGGGTGAGATTAGATACCTTAGAACAAAGAACTTCAAATCCAAAATGATGAGAACCATGGGTATATCAAACCCGAGACCCTTCAATAATACGGAAAAAGATACTTGGATCGCCTTTGAAATCAAGTATGAGGAACTTGAACCCAATTGAACCTTGTCGACGAAACCTAAATTATCAAACAAAGAGCTTGACTTAGACTCTTGTTTCTTTAACTTCTAAAAACTATCTTTAGTTTATAAAATAGTTTACAAGGAAAACCGTCGAATAATAAAAACATACATTTGAATTCCACCTTTAAATAAAATACATAAGCATTTAATAATTTAAACTGCAGCGGAAGAATATAGTTCAAAATACATTCATTTCAAAAGCTTTGTAATCCATCATTCCAAAATAATATATACATTTTAATTACATCTTCAAAACATTCAAAACATTTTATAATATAACTCTGTGTGTGTCATGCATCACTCCCCGTCGGTCATCACTCAATAAATTGTATCATTTGGACACTCCTCTGCTCTAACTCCTTGGTCAGTCACTTGCACCCTTTTCTCCATTACATTCCCTACATTACAAAGCCTTAACTGTGAGCCTAAAGCTCAGTAAGTAGCATAACTATAAAATGCAATGCATGAGTATGCTATGTTGTTAAAACAATGCACAATTTCATTTCGTTCTTTATTGCGTTATTCTTGCTTATCGATCCAGCTTTCCACCAGTCTTCGTGACTGAGCTCTCCACCTCATGGTTCTACCAGTCATTTACATGTTTGGCTCTCCAACTCGTGGTTCCACTTGGTCCTCGTGACCGAGCTCTCCACCTTGTGGTTCCACCTCATTCATTCGTTATGTACATTCATGCATAGAACTTTGAGGATTTTCAGAACGAGAGTTAGCACCAATGGGTTCCTCCCATCCCACCCTCGCCATTCGGTTGGGTGACGTTTGAAAACATGCATGGAAAATATTTTCGTTCTTTTCCTAAGACATGATGCATGAAAATGGCATACGCGCACAACATGACATTCATAACATAAACATAAAGCATGCATAAAACATCTCCGAATCAATATAAACAAACGTCTCAAAATGAAGAAAATTCTTAAGTATACTTAATATAAACTTACTTCATTACTTTACTTAAACCTAGCAACCATCAAACAATGTCAAACAAACACCAATCAAACCCAAACACTTGGGCCGGTGCTCGGTGTGATACACCCCAAATAGAGTATTCTTATTCTACTTAAATCACATCAAACATAACATGAAAACAAGCACACGACACACATCAAACATTCATCCTAATCTTTGCAATGCAGTCCCACTTAAGTGCCAAACAATCTAAATACTAGCTTACCTTAGCAGCTATCTTGAATCAATCTAATTGAGCCTCTTTTAATCCAATTGAGGACCTAAACATATCGATTATACAATGATCAGAATCCAAGTAACATAACCTGTTTTATTGCGTAAAGTCTTAACCTACTATTCCAACTTGAAACAACCATAACTTCCTTAATAATGATTCATTTCTGATGATTAGGTGTCAAATTTTTCCTTAAAGAGTCCACTATAACTTCTTAGAAGACACCATATTCAGAAAATGAGAGCATGAATTGCTTTAAATCCATTACCGGTCGACCCCTTAAAAGACGGTGTCGACCACTGCTTATAAACAGAGAGCTTGTATTTTGAAAATTGGGATCCGGTCGACCTAATTTACAAAACGGACGACCTAAACTACAAAATGGTCGTCCGAATTCCTCTCCCAGTTTTCATCTACAAACTTTTAACATCCATAACTTTGTCTACATAGCTCCGAATTGAGTGATTCAAATGGCTATAGATCACTCAAAAAGTCTACTTTAACTCTTATGAAGGACATAAACTCAAATTCGTGCTAAAATTTTTCCAAATCTCAAAAACCCTAACTTTGTGCATAATCAACTTATTTTCTAACAATCTACATGAAATCCTTCATTTTTATCCATTAATTCAACCAATAACATCATATTATCCTTATTGAACCTAAAAGAAACTCAGAGGATAGAAAAATTACCTTGAACCTCAGCTTCCACGAAAACTTCAGAGTTTTCCTTTTCCCCTCGAGATAACTCACTTCCTCAATCTCACTCTCCTCTCGTCAAGACGTGAGAACTTAAAGTAAAATAGGGACAAGAAGTCGTGCTGGTAGGGTAATGGCAGACCATGCCTTCTTATGTCCTTAATTAAACAAAATCAACCTTTCCTTTACGTCCATCAATCGGATTCCTCCAAGTTTTGGCTGACTTTTCAACTCAATCGGAAAAGTGTCGACCGCTATTCAACAAGGTGTCGACCGAAAGCATTCAAAAGTTTTTGATTGTGTCGACCCCTCCTCGATCCTGTGGTTGACCACTTGACTAAAGGTGTTGACCACTTAATCATGGTTTCCTTCATCACCTTGAACCTACTAATTTACCAATATCCAAAATACTTTAACACTCTAATATTTAAGCAACATTCATAAAAATAATCTTAAATGCTTTCATCTCAAAATCACAATTCTTAAAATAAAAATGAGGGCGGCCCGAGGAACAGAAACGAAGATATAAATAGGTATGGAGATTTGATTTTGAATTTGTAAATTATTTCTGTAATTATAATGTAAATAAGTGGATTTGTTAAAAATGACGAAGAACAGAGAAGGAATCGACCGAGGAGCCAACCGACTGTCGATACCCTCATCGGATCGCGTAGCGAATTACAAGTTTTGACAGAGAAATTTCTGAATTACAGATTTTTAAAAATCCAATCCGATCCGATCCGATTTCTTTAATCGAATTCGGATTGGATTCGGATCGGATGACACATGCATCCGAATCTGATCGGATCAAAATTGTTGATCCGATTGTTATCGGATCATATTGAATTTGCCTTAATCCGATCTGATAACACCCGATGCCCACCCCTAGGTTGACATACTCCCTTTTATGTCGACCACTGTCACAGGAAACAGCAGGAAGAGAATGATGTTTCTAAACACCATCAAGCCGAATTACTCCAAATCAAATTCTAATTCCATTGAAGGTATTTTCATCCAAAGGCTTAGTAAATATATAAGCTAATTGATCACTTGACTTGACAAATTCCAAGATAATATCCCCTTTTTGGATGTGATCTTTGATAAAATGATATCTTATTTCTATATGCTTAGTTCTAAAATGAATGATAGGATTTTTGCTGATATTTATTGCACTAGTGTTGTCACACATGATAGGAATCTTAGAGAATGAGAGATTGTAGTCTTCTAAGGTATGCTTCATCCAAAGCATTTGTGCACAACAACTTCCGGCTGCGATATACTCGCTTTCGGCGGCTGAAAGTGCTACAGAGTTTTATTTCTTAGAAAACCATGAAACTAATGTTTCTCCTAGAAATTGACAAGAGCCACTAGTGCTCTTTTTATCCACAAGGCTCCCGACATAATCTGTATCCGTATATTCAATAAAGTTGAGCGAGGTTGTAACAACCCTCATTTTATTTTAATAATTTATGATTTTAAGACGAAAGCGTTTAAGAATTTTTTTTATGAATATTGCTTAAATGTTAGAGTGTTAAGGTATTTTGGATATTAGTAAATTAGCAGGTCGAAGGTGGTGAAGAAAATAAGGTTTAAGGGGGTATAAGTAATGACATTATTCGGAAAAGTTAGAAAATCTTCTAAGTGTTTTGGAACACTTTCGGTCGACCCCAGGATTGAGGAGGGATCGATACAATTGAACACTTTCGGTCGACTCCAGGATCGAGGAGGGCTCGACACAATTTAATACTTTCGGTCGACCCTAGGATTGAGAAGGGGTCGACACAAGATATCCCCTTGGAACACTTTTGGTCGACCCCAGTACCGAGCGGTCGACACAAGTCATTCTCGGGAATTCTTTTGGTCGACACAATGGACGAACGGTCGACACAAATAATGCTCGGGAAATCTTTCGGTCGACACCATGGACGAGCGGTCAACACAAGTCATTCTCAGGAATTCTTTCAGTCGACACAATGGACAAATGGTCAACACAAATAACGCTCGAGAAATCTTTCGGTCGACACCATGGACGAGAAGTCGACACTTTCCCGATTTAAGTTGAAAAATTCAACAAAATGTGGAGAATCCGATCGGTGGACGTAAAGGAAAGGTTGATTTTGTTTGATTAAGAGATAAAAAGGCATGGTCTGCCATTTACCTATGAGTATTGCTTCTTCTCACTATTTACTCATAGTTAGAGTTCTCACGTCTTGATTAAGGGAAAAGAATGAGAAAGTGAGTTATCTCAGAGGAGAGGAGGAAAACTCTAAAGTTTTTGTGGAAGCTGAAGTTCAAGGTAATTATTCTATCCTCTGAGTTTCTTTTAGGTTCAGTAAGGATAATATGATAGTGTTGTTTGAATTGGTGGATAAAAACAAGTGATTTCATGCTAAGAGATAAGAAAGGAGTTAAGTATGAACAAAGTTAGGGTTTTGGAGATTCGATTGATAAGTAGTAGGAATTAGAGTTTGTTTCCTTCATAAGAGTTAAAGTAGACTTTTAGAGTAATTTATAGCTGTTGGAATCACTTGATTTGAAGCTATATATGAAAAGTTATCGACATCGCAAGTCAATGTACGAAAAATGGGTAGAGCTGCGGTCTATAGGTTAGGGTCGACCGATTCCTGACTTTGGAAACACATGCTCTCTGTTTTTTAGCATGGGTCGACCGCTCCAAGGTTTGGTCGACCGGTCCTTGATTTCCAGTGTTGCATACTCACTGTTTTTTTTTATGAACTTGGTGTCTTCTAAAAATTTATAATAGACTCTTTAAGGAATAATTTGACACCTGTAGCATCACGAATGGATCAATATAGAGGAAGTTATGAATTTTGGAAGTTATAGTGAAAATAGTTAATTATGGTATAAAAACTTATTTGAATGGTTTGACAATATAGGTTCTCAAGCTTCTAGTGTGCATTGCCAAGTTGAAACAAAAGACATCAAAAATCAAGGTAATTATTGATGTGCTAATGTAATGGTGGTTTTGTTGGTTAAGGATAAATGAGGAGAGAAAAGAGGGGAAGATGGAAAAAGGGGTCTATCGGGTGAAGGAAAACAGGAGCTTATGTCACCGGCGATATCTCTGTCGGCATACGGATCTGGAAGCTAAAATTTTAATGGAAGGTAGATGGAGGTGAGAGGGGTTATTGGTCAAAATATCTCCACTAAGCTCATCCAACATGTCTTCGAGCCTAGGAATCGGGAACCGGTATTTGATGGTGATTTGATTTATGGCTCGGCTATCCACACACATCCGGAAACTTCCATCCTTCTTTGGAACTAATAGAGCCGGGACAACACAAGGACTTAAAGATTCTCTTATAAACTCCTTGTCAAGAAGCTCTTGGACTTGCCTTTGAAGCTCCTTGGCCTCCTCGGGATTCAATCGGTAAGAAGGCCGATTTGGTAGCACAACTCCCGGGTGAAGATCAATTCAGTGCTCGATTCCCCTAAGGGGAAACCATGATGTAGTTCTTCCGGAAACACATCTTGGTACTCCTCAAGAAGTGTTTGAACCTCATGCGGAACATGCTCAATTTCTTGGAGTCTTTCCCGAAACAAAACTAGTAAAATCGGGCCTCCCTCTTGGATAGACTTTATCAACTCCTTCTTGGTCATAAAGAAATTAGATTTGGCTGCCCCCTCCCTCCTTGCAACTTCATCTTGGACGATTTGGCTAGGCTCAAGGGGTGTGAGCTTGGTGGTTTTCCCACCAAACTTGAAGGAGTAATGATTGGTATAGCCATCATGGATAGCTCTTCTATCGAATTGCTACGGTCTTCCAAGCAAGATGTAGCTTACACTCATCGGCACCACATCACATAACACTTTGTCTACATAACCTCCAATAGAGAATTCAATACTTATTTGCTCGGAAACCTTCAGATCTTCCTTCTCATTTAGCCATCGAAGCCTGTACGGATTTGGATGCTCCATAGTGACAAGCTTCAACTTCTTTACAAGATCTTTAGATGCCACGTTGGTGCAACTTCCTCCATCTATAATGAATGAACATACATTCCCTTGAATTAGACATCTACTATGGAAGACGTTCTCCCTTTGTACCCCTTCGCCTCGGGTTTGGGTGGCGAGAACTCGCCGGATCACCATTAAGAGAGGGCCTTCTTGTGCATGGCAAACCTCCATCGGCTCTTGCTCTTCACTAGTCTCAACCATGTCTTCCTCTTCACTAATAACCTCATTAGACCCCTCAAGAAGAACTATCACTCGTTTGTGGGGAATTGAGAGGCAATGTGGCCAAGGCCGAGACACTTAAAACACTTTATCTCTCTTGATCTAGGCTGAGTACCATCATCTTTGGGCTTTACTTCAAACTCTTTCTTTTGACTCCAAGGCTTAACAAATGGCGGCTTATCTTCATTTTTAGGATATGGTTTGAATGGGGGCGTGGCCCTTGGTACAAACCGGTTAGAAACACCTTTGCCTTTCTGCTTGATTTGTCTTTCCACCTTCATAGCAAGTTGGATGACAACATCCATATTATCCAACGGTTGCAACTCCACAATGTCTTCAATTTCCTTGTTTAGGCCTCTAAGGAACCTTGTTATGATTTGCTCCTCGGGTTCTTGAAGATCACATCGGATTCGTAAAGTCTCAAACTTGGCTAAATAATCTTCAACCGAGAGGGTGCCTTGCTTCAAAGTTTGGAGTTGGAGGAAAAGTTCTTGTTTATAATGGCTTGGAACAAATCGCCTCCTCATGAGCATTTTCATTGCTCTCCATGTCAAAACTTCATCATCTCCCTCACGTCTTCTATGGGATCTCACACTATCCGACCAAAGGCTAGCATAGCCTGTCAACTCTAAAGAAACCAATTGTAGTTTGGCCTTTTCCGAATAGTTATAAAATTCAAAGATTTTATCCACTTTTTCAACCCAATCAAGGAAAGCATCACCACTACAAGATCCATTAAAGGAAGGGATGAAACCTTAACGTTCCTCAGCTCATCTTCTAGGCTTGGTGAATCAAAAGTAATAGCATCTTCACCGGAGTCTTCGGAGTCAAGGTTTCGGCCTCTTCTCATTCCTTGGTCGGGCCTTCTCCTCGGCACGGTGGGTTGTCTTCTCACGGGGTGTGAGTTGGCCTCCAAACGTTGTAGAACAAGATCCAACCTCCTATTGAGCTCATCTATTTTCCCTTGGTAGTTTGGTTCAGCTTCTCTCAGATTAGAGGGTGCCGGAGGTGCTACATTAGGTGTGCGGGTTCTCGGGGTGGGTTAAGAGTAGCTCCACTCCGAGTCATCATGTTATGGTCTAGATATCGAATAAAAATGACAATGGAAGGGTGATGGTTAGGAAAGAGGCTCTGATACCATATGATGTGCTAATGGAATGGTGGTTTGGTCGGTTAAGGATAAATGAGGAGAGAAAAGAGGGGAAGATGGAAAAAGGGGTCTATCGGGTGAAGGAAAACAGGAGCTTATGTCACCGGAAATATCTCCGGTCGCATATGGATTTGGAAGCTAAAAATTTAAGCGAAGGTAGATGAAGGTGAGAGGGGTTATGGGTCAAAGTATCTCGGTAAATTGTTAAGGGAATCAAAAGATATGAAAGAAATAGCTAGAGTGCTCAAAAGAGCTCTCGGGAAAGGGGGAAATCGGAAAGTTGGAAAATGGGGAATAATCCCGAAACGGAGGAGGAGCTTTGGGGTTCACACCCTTACCCTGGATTCCACTAAAAATGTGGTTGAAGGTGTGTGGTATGGCCTAGCTAACCCAAGCTTCAATGGCAGCCAAAACCGGAGTGGAGCTCCCGGTGGTTTCCGGATGTAACTCACCGGAAAACCGGAGTCTTGGAAGAGGAGGAACCACCAAGGAAATTGAGATGCAAGGGCTCCCGAAATGCTGCAAATCTGCTTTACCCGAAATGGCAAAGCAATGGAGAAAACAGCTTGGTGGTCCTCCTAGATGTTACCCAAAAAGGAGGCACCAAGGCTGACCATGGTCCCCCTCTTCAACACCCTCACTTGCAGCACAAAATAGGGTCTTCACGTGGCTAACCCTTCAGCAAAATAAAACCCTAAACCTAACCGAATATTCCACCTAAAATCCATCGGCAATTGTTAAATCTGAAAATCGCTAAAAATAAAAGACATAATAAAAATAGGTCTTCATCCTTCCATGTGGTCTTGGGCTGATGAAGAACTTGAGTGAAATGGTCTTGGACTTCCATTCTCCAGGTCTTGCATGGGCCATGCAAAGGTTGGATTCTCATTCAAGTTGATGTTGTCTCGGGCTGCCTCCATTTCCCTTTCTCCACTTTGCTCCGTGGGTATTGAAGAGAATTCCCAAGTGAGAATATGTTTGGGATGTCTATGATCTTCCAAAGTTGGCCCTCCCGTTAAGATTCCTTGCATAAATAACCCTACAAAATGAGCAAACATGTTAGCAAACTTCTTGGCTCGGGCTCGGGTTATAAGCCCTCGGGATGTATTCTCGGTGTTGGTCTCCAATGGCACAACAAGTATGTGTTGTATACGTTTGGCCTATTAGAGGTCTACATTGCAAAGGTTATGTATTTTTATGATGATTTTTGATTGATCATAAACTGGATGGGGTGTAATGCACAATACACCGACCTCAAGTCATTTGATGATTGTTTATGTGCCTTGTATTGATTGATTGATAGGTTTCTATTAGATTTCTTTATTTACATGTTATGGATATCATGCATCATGTTTTCTACGAATGACAACAAAAATGAATTTTTATGCATGAAAACTACGAATTATAATAAGTGAATCATAGGGGGATGGCAGATTGGGTGTTAGGTTGCCCATGGGGGTCTTTGATGCCTACATTCATCCCCGCAATATCTCTATTGATTCGATGAAGACATCTACGATACATGAGAATAAAGACGTCCTCGGCAATGGCTATGGGTTCATGTTACCATGAGCCCACTGGGGTTGTGGGGTAGGTTGTTATATCTCCTAATGATATAAGTTATGTAAAAAAGAATAAAGACGTCCTCGACAATGGCTATGGGTCCAGGTTACCGTGAGTCCAATGGGGTGGTGCGGTAGGTTGTTATATCTTCTAATGATATACGTTATGTAAACCCAAAAGAGAAATCAAGTTTTGTGGATGGTTGTCATATGGGGGGCAGATCTACACCACGAAAATGAAATAATTTGAATTGTTTTAAATCATATCATGCATTACATCATTCATGTTTTATTTGCACTACTTACTGAGCTTTGAGCTCATTAGTTAGACTTTGCAATGTAGGCGACGAAGCTCGGGATGAGAAATTTAGTCCTCATCACGTGCCATGATATTGGATGAAGCTGTTTTGGAGCGGGCTGTTTACGAAACCAAGCAACGACCCGTGGGGGAAGGAAAAGAAAATTGTTTTAATGTATTTGATGTTTTATCGCAAAACTAATTAGATGCTTTACGATATTTTGAATAATGTTGGAGAAACCTTTTGTTAAAGTCTTGAACAACTATGCCAAACGTTTTAAAGGAATGAAAATTGTTATTTTGCGTAAAGTTACCTTTAACCTGTATTGATGAAATTGAGGTTTACACGTGTATGGGTTCATTAATTCAACGTTTAAAGTATTATGCTTCCGCTAAGTTTTCAAGTCAAGTATTTCAAGTGTATTTACAAAAAAATAACAAAAAAATACCGTTGTTTTCAAAAGGTTTTAGGATAAAAAAAACGGGGTGTTATAGTTGGTATCATAGCGGACCGGGTTTTAAAAACGGTTCTGCAGACTGCTTGATTTCGTAAACATCTGCTTGAAGACTCTAGCCACTGTAAGTGTGTTTGAGAATTTTTTTAATTATATTGTTTCTGTGTATTGTCTGTTTAACTTTAGGACTAAATAGAAACGCCAGGAGTCAGAAAATCAATAGATAACGAAACCAGTCAAGTGGATGAAAGCGTCATCAATTTAAAAGTAGAAAAGAATATAGANCGCTTCTCACAGAAGCCTTTGGACCGATAGCCCGCAACCAATGGTGTTCCAGCCGATATACTCAAAGTATGGTACTAATTGGTTTAATTAACCAGACTGTTCGGAAGAACATAAGGATGTGAATCCCCTGGCTTAGACCAGTAACAACTTAAATTAGAAAAATTATATAGAAAATCTCATAATTAAGGCAATCAGAAGAGACTGAAAAATAAAGAAGATCTTCACCTCACCTGGGTTTTTAGCCTACCATTGTCTTGGCTCTGACAATGGCTGAGGAACAGATAAGAAAAATTTCTCAGTCGGAATCTTAGAGACCACAAAAAAAGAGAACAAAAAGGGCAACCCAAGATGAATTGGAAATGGGTGGAGTAAAGCAAATACAAGGCCCCTCTCAATGTAGTGTCTACTCGAGATGTAGAAAAAGACACTTCAAACAGTGTCTCGCCGGTACTGGACAATGTTACAAGTGCAAGGAAATGAGGCATAAAGTGAGAGAATGTCCCCAATTAAGATAAAAAAACAACAAAAATTGATGGCAAACCCAAGAGTGCTTGAAACGAGTGAACCTTGCAAGAAATGTAGGAAAAGACACCTAGGAGAATGTATGGCTAGGTTACGTGGCTGCAACATATACAAGGGAAACAAGATTTAAAAATGAGAAATTTAAATAAATCTTTAAATCTTAGAATTTTAACAAAGGGTTACAATTTCGAATACAGATCAGAAACCGTAGCAATAATTTATAGAATTTATTATAAGGTAATGAATACCTTAGCTCCTCAGATTAGGGAAATTAGTCCCTTAGGAAAAACCGTATTAATAGATACGAATTTAACTACGTCAAACGTAGCCGCCCCTAGATTAATAAATTGGGATGAANGGAGTCTCGTAAATTTAGAAGATTGAATGTAAGGGTTTTGAGAAGAATTAGTTAAGGAGGTAAGAGACAAATATATCTAGAAGACGTTTTGAGGTTTATCAAAATTTTCCCCACACTTAGATGAGTAAAGAAAAACTTAAAGTGTACTAATATATTCAAGGTCTAAAGTTTGAAACTTATAGGGGAGTTAAAGTAGCTACCAAGAACGTTAATCATGCTAGTGTGGTGGCCAAGAATCTTGGAAAATTTAGATGTGGTTTATGAAGTATAAGAAATCTCTGATGAGGAACTCTTTGAATCGATAATACCTCAATCAAGTAAAGAATGACAACTACTGAGAAGAACGAAAATGATCAAGTGAGAATAAACTCAAAGGAGGTAAAGCAAAAAGTAAGTTTAAGGTTCTTCTGAAGCCAAGTTATGCCATAGACTTAAAGGAGGCATTTTGGAAAATGTGCTATAGGCACATGACGATTTATTAAAATGCAAAGAGAATAGGACATCAAGTTAGAAACTATCCCTAAATGAAAAATAACACCCAAGAACAAATTCAAGGACGGGAAACTAAGTAAGCTAACGATAAGGGATAAGTGTATGTCATGAAAGATTGATAACTTGTTCGATCAAAATGGACGATATTTCAAGATGAAATTCATGAAGAATATAAACATTATGAGTTTTTGGAAGATATCTGTTAGAGTAACAAATGCACCAGTAGTTTTATGGACGTAACAAGTTGAATGTTTCAAACATTTTGGACAAGTAGGTGAAGATGCACATCTAAAAGATAGTAAGATTAGTCGGAATCTCAATCTTCATTGTTTTGGAAAGACCATGAGAAAATTTTAGAAATATGAACGGCGGTTCATCCCCAAACCGGTAGACGAATCAAAAGGGCAACCCAAATTTAGAATACACGGTGAAAGCATGAGTGTTAAAGTTTCAAAGTGTCATAGAGCAAGTTGTTGCCCTTAGCGAAGTTTACTTACACTCATTAATACTAAGCTACAACTAGTACAACCTTTATTAGGTGAAGTATGATGAGAAGTGTAAATTACCCCATATTAGATAACACTAGAGAAGCAAATTATATGATCCAAATATGTGACAACAACTCAGGGATCAATATGCATGATTAGGAAAAGGATTTGAGTGTCACGAGGCCAAGATGAGGGCTATGCTAGCTTAGACAGGACTCAAGTTTGGTTGAAGAAACATGGTATTCTTTAAAATTTCATCATTTAAAAGAGTAAGTGTTTTGGTACGAAGGAGGAAGACTCATCCCAAAAACTATTGGACCTGTCTTGATTATAACTGAGATTGAAAAAGCAGCATACAAATTGGGAATTTCCATCAACTATGCAAGGATTATACAAGGTAGTTCTCACATCGATGTCGAAAAAGTTCATGTGGATCCCAATTAAGTGAAGAAAATGAAAATGGTTTAGGGAGTTTTAGGTTTGAATGTAAAAGTTGAATGTTTGAGGCTGAACAAAGGTTAAATTGGGATACAAATATAGAAGGATGAAAATAAACCAATAGTTTAATACAATTGAATGACTTAGAAAATAATAGAATGAGAGTTCTATTTGAATGATGGTTGATTAATGAATGGAAAGAAGGATTGATATTAGATTGAAAAGAGATGAAGGGTTTGTATAGGTAGAGTAATTGAGATTTGATGATGAGATATGAAGAGATGAGTCGATCAAACTAAAAGGAGGAGAAATAAAGGGTTGAGTTATTTAATGCAATTGGGATTGAAGGAGATTATTAAAAGGTTACGAAAAAGAAGGGATAGTAACTTTGAATGAAATAATGAAGAAAAACGTTGGAAATATTTTGGTTACTTAGGATTTTGTAGTCGGATTGCCTACAACAAACAGTGGAGCAGGTGAAAACCATACAACAAAGGATGAAAGTTGCTCAAGATCGTCAGAAAAGCTATGCGGATCAATGACGAAGAGCACTAGAATTTAAGGAATGAGATGAAGTGTTTTTGAAAGTTTCACCATTCAAGGGTATGACGAGGTTTGGACAGAAGGGAAAGTTAGCACCAAGATTCATTGGACCATTTAATATTTTGAAGAGAGTGGGAAACACGGTCTATATGTTGCAATTACAAGAAAACTTGGCAGGAGTTCGCAATGTGTTTCATGTGTCAATGTTAAGGAAATGGATTCGTGATCCATCCCAAGTGATCAAAGCAGGCCAGATAGAAGTAGAGCCAACTATGAGTTATGAGGAGCAGCCAATAAGGATACTGGATACGAAGATGAAGGAGTTACAGAACAAGCAAATTCCATTGGTGAAAGTTCTATGGCAAAATCATAATGTGGAGGAAGCCACCTGGGAAAGAGAACAAGAAATGAAGGAAAAGTATCCAGAAATGTTTGAGGTCTAAATTTTGAGGACAAAATTTTTGTTAGGGAGGGTAGAATGTTACAACCCTCATTTTATTTTAAGAATTTATGATTTTAAGACGAAAGCGTTTAAGATTTTTTTTTTTATGAATATTGCTTAAATGTTAGAGTGTTAAGGTATTTTGGATATTAGTAAATTAGTAGGTCGAAGGTGGTGAAGAAAATAAGGTTTAAGGGGGTATAAGTAATGACGTTATTCGGAAAAGTTAGAAAATCTTCTAAGTATTTTGGAACACATTCGGTCTACCCCAGGATTGAGGAGTGGTCGATACAATTGAACACTTTCGGTCGACCCCAGGATCGAGGAGGGGTCGACACAATTTAATACTTTCGGTCGACCCTAGGATAGAGAAGGGGTCGACACAAGATAAACCCTTGGAACACTTTCGGTCGACCCCAGTACCGAGCGGTGGCACAAGTCATTCTCGAGAATTCTTTCGTCGACACAATGGACAAACGGTCGACAAAAATAACGCTCGTTAAATCTTTCAGTCGACACCATGGACGAGCGGTCGACACTTTCCCAATTTAAGTTGAAAAAGTCAACAAAAACGTGGAGAATCCGATCGGTGGACGTAAAGGAAAGGTTGATTTTGTTTAATTAAGAAATAAAAAGGCATGGTGTGCCATTTCCCTATGAGTATGGCTTCTTCTCCCTATTTACTCATAGTTAGAGTTCTCACGTCTTGATTAAGGGAAAAGAATGAGAAAGTGAGTTATCTCAGAGGAGAGGAGGAAAACTCTAAAGTTTTCGGGGAAGCTGAAGTTCAAGGTAATTATTCTATCCTCTGAGTTTCTTTTAGGTTCAGTAAGGATAATATGATAGTGTTGTTTGAATTGGTGGATTAAAACTAGTGATTTCATGCTAAGAGATAAGAAAGGAGTCAAGTATGAACAAAGTTAGGGTTTTGGAGATTCGGTCAATAAGTAGTAGGAATTAGAGTTTGGATCCTTCATAATAGTTAAAGTAGAGTCTTAGCGTAATTTATAGCCGTTAAAATCACTAAATTTGAAGCTGTGTATGAAAAGTTACGACCGTCGTAAGTTAGTGTACAAAAATTGGGGAGAGCTGCGGTCGACCCCTTATAGGTTAGGGTCGACCGATTCCCAATTTTAGAAACGTATGCTCTCTGTTTTTTAGCATGGGTCGACCCCTCCAAGGTTGGGTCGACCGGTCCTTGATTTCTAGTGTTGCATACTCATTGTTATGTCAACATTGATCAACACTTTAAGCTACGATAGTTTTATGAACTTGGTGTCTTCTAAGAAGTTATAGTAGACTCTTTAAGGAATAATTTGACACCAGTAGCATCACGAATGGATCAATATAGAGGAAGTTATGAATTTTGGAAGTTATAGTGAAAATAGTTACTTTTGGTATAAAAACTTATTTGAATGGTTTGGCAATATAGGTTCTCAAGCTTCTAGTGTGCATTACCAAGTTGAAACAAAAGACATCAAAAATCAAGGTAAGTACGTGTTGTATGCGTTTGGCCTATTAGACGTCTACATTGCAAAGGTTATGTATTTTTATGATGATTTTTGATTGATAAAAAATTGGATGGGATGTAATGCACAATACACCGACCTCAAGTCATTTGAGGATTATTTGTATGCCTTGTATTGATTGATTGATAGGTTTCTATTAGATTTCTTTATTGACATGTTATGGACATCATGCATCATGTTTTCTACGAATGACAACGAAAATGAATTTTTATGCATGAAAACTACAAATTATAATAGGTGAATCATAGGGGGATGGCGGATTGGGTGTTAGGTTGCCCATGGGGGTCTTTGATGCCTACATTCATCCCCGCAATATCTCTATTAATTCGATGAAGACATCTACGATACAGGAGAATAAAGACATCATCGACAATGGCTATGGGTTCATGTTACCGTGAGCCCAATGGGGTTGTGGGGTAGGTTGTTATATCTCCTAATGATATACGTTATGTAAACCCAAAAGAGAAATCAAGTTTTTTGGATGGTCGTCATATTAGGGGCGGATCCACACCACGAAAATAAAATAATCTGAATTGTTTTAAATCATATCATGCATTACATCATTCATGTTTTATTTGCACTACTTACTGAGCTTTAAGCTCATTAGTTAGACTTTGCAATGTAGGTGACGAAGCTCGGGATGAGAAATTTAGTCCTCATCACGTTCCATGATATGTGGATGAAGCTGTTTTGGAGTGGGCTGCTTACGAAACCAAGCAACGACCCGTGGGGGAAGGAAAAGAAAATTGTTTTAATGTATTTGATGTTTTATCGCAAAACTAATTAGATGCTTTATGATATTTTGAATAATGTTGGTGAAACGTTTTGTTAAAGTCTTGAACAACTATGTCAAACGTTTTAAAGGAATGAAAATTGTTATTTTGCGTAAAGTTACCTTTAACCTGTATTGATGAAATTGAGGTTTACACATGTATGGGTTCATTAATTCAACGTTTAAAGTATTATGCTTCCGCTAAGTTTTCAATTCAAGTATTTCAAGTGTATTTAAAAAAAAATAAAAAAATAAAAAAAAAATTATTGACCGTTGTTTTCAAAAGGTTTTAGGTTAAAAAAACGGGGTAATACAGAGGTTCCCTTGGGATACCATAATCCTAAGTTTGCTGTTTACTCAAGTATTTGAAAATCCTTTTGACAGCTTTTAAATGAGATTCCTTAGGGGAGACTTGAAATCTAGCACAAAGACATACACTAAAGAGAATATCGGGTCTACTAGCGGTTAAATACAGAAGAGATCCAATCATACCACGATATTTCTTAATGTCCACATCTTGACCATTTTCATCTTTGTCCAATTTTGTTGTGGTACTCATGGGAGTTCTAGAGGATTTGCAAGAGTCCAATCCGAATCTCTTAAGCAATTCTTTGACGTATTTTTCTTGACAAATGAATGTTCCCTCTAAGGATTGTCTAATTTAGAGTCCTAAAAATAATTTAAGCTCTCCCATGATGCTCATTTCAAATTCATCTTGCATGAGAGAGGCAAAGCTATCGTAAAGCTTTTTGTTTGAGGCTCCAAAGATGATATCATCCACATAAATTTGGATAAGGAGCAAATCATCACCATCATGTTTAGTGAAAAGGGTTGAATCAATTTTTCACATTTTGAACTCTCTTTCCAAAAGAAAGTTCTTCAACCTATCATACCAAGCAAGAGGAGCTTGCTTAAGACCATAAAGAGCTTTATGAAGCTTATAAATGTGGTCTGCATTGTCAAAGGCTTCAAAGCCCATAGGTTGCTCCACATAGACTTCTTCCATTATATAACAATTTAGGAAGGCACTCTTAACGTCCATTTGAAATAGAGTGAAATTTTTCTGGCACGCATAGGCAAGTAGCCTGCGAATTGACTCCATTCATGATACTGGTGCAAAGGTTTCTTCAAAATCTATCCCCTCTTCTTGATTGTATCATTTTGCTACCAATCTTGCCTTGTTTCTGATGACAACACCATGTTCATCTAGTTTATTCTTGAATACCCATTTAGTTTCAATGATGGTGCGATCATTAGGCCTAGGAACTAACTCTCATACTTGGTTTATCTCAAATTGATTTAGTTCTTCTTGGAGGGCCATTATCCAATTTTCATCCAATATAGCCTCATCAAATTTCTTAGGCTCCACTTGAGAAATAAATGCTACATTAGCACACAAGTTCCTAAGGGAAGCTCTAGTTTTGACGCCCAAAGAGGGATCACCAACCACATCTTCTAATGGATGGTCTTTGGAGTATCTCCATTCCTTAGGAAGTTCTCTAATAGGGTCACCATTTATACCCTCTTCTAGGTTGTTTAGAGGAGTTTCAGACGGGGTAACCTCAAGAGAATCTTTCTCATTTTCTTCTAGAGATAAAGAATCTATGTCTCTTATAAGTTCTTCAACTTTGTTCATATTTTCTAACATGAGAGGTGATTCATCAAAAATGATATGCATAGATTCTTCAACCACTAGAGTCCTTTTGTTGAATACTCTATATGCTTTGCTAGTCAAAGAGTATCCAATGAAGATACCAAAATCCGTCTTTGAATCAAATTTTCCTAGGTTGTCCTTGGTGTTTAAAATATAACATTTGCATCCAAAGGGCCTAAAATACTTAACACTAGGAGTTTTACCCGACCATAGTTCATAGGGGGTCTTTTCTAAGATTGGACAGATTGATACTTGATTTATTGTGTAGCATGCCGTAGCTACGGCTTCTGCCCAAAAATAC
Organism: Begonia fuchsioides; assembly: GCA_003255005.1. Taxonomy (NCBI): domain Eukaryota; kingdom Viridiplantae; phylum Streptophyta; class Magnoliopsida; order Cucurbitales; family Begoniaceae; genus Begonia; species Begonia fuchsioides. The sequence continues at coordinate 64,860 of QAOC01047596.1, read as the reverse complement.
TTGGGAAGAGAATTTTCATTGAGCATTGTCCTAGCAAGCTCTTGAAGTGATCTATGCTTTCTCTAAAAAACTCTTTTTTGTTGAGGAGTCCTAGGAGAGGAGAAATTATGATTGATCTCATTCTTAAGACATTTGAACTCAAATTTCTCATTTTCAAATTCTCCTCCATGATCACTACGGATAGCTACAATGGAGAGACCCTTTTCATTTTGAAATTTCTTCCTAAAGGAAGATAAAGTCTCAAAAGTCTCATCCTTAGATCTAAGAAAGTATACCCAAGTAAATCTTGAGAAATCATCAACAATTACAAGGGCATAATGCTTGCCACTTAGGTTAGCTACTTTAGAAGGGCCGAATAGATCTAAGTGGAGAAGCTGGAGAGGATTAGAGGAAGACACAACATGTTTTAGGTAAAAGGAACTCTTTGTTTGCTTCCCCATTTGACATGCATCACACGATTTGTTCTTCTCAAAGGATAATTTTGGAAGACCTCTAACTACATTTTTCTTTGAGATCCTAGCTAAGGTATCGATTCTTTGATATCCTAGCTAAGGTATCCATGCTAACATGGCCTAATCTCCTATGCCATGACCAGCTATCTAGAGAGGATGTTGCACTAAAACATTTTTCATCAAAGCATGCAACATTATCCAAATCAATTGTATAAACATTATCGGATCGATAGCCATTGAATAAGATTTTACTACTTGAGCTATCTTCTACTAAGCAAGATTTGGATTCAAAAATTACCCTATATCCCTTATCACAAAGTTGACTAATGCTTAATAAATTATGCTTTAAACTGTCAACTAAAATGGATTTTTCAATAATATGGGAAAAGGGATTACCGATATTGCCAATACCAATTATCTTCCCTTTTTGATTTCCTCCAAAAGTGACATTCCCCTTCTTTAGCTTGATGGAAGTAAACCTTGAAGGGTCTCCCATCATATGCCTTGAACATCCACTATCGAGGTACCAAAGATTCTTTGCATGGGAGACTTCCACCTACACAAAGAGAATTAGGTGTTCTTTTTAGGTACCCAAACCATTTTGGGTCCTAGAGGGTTAGCATTGGTTCCTTTGGGAACCCATTTTTGAACAAGCCTTTGATTTTAGTCTCTTAATTTCAAAGGACATACAAAGGAGGTATGGCCTATTTTACTACATACATGGCAAGGTTTTGGTTTTTCAAAGAAGTTTTCATACTTCTTTTTCTTCTTGAAGGATTCATAACCTATGCCTGCTTTATCGAGGGTTATTCTTTGTTTACCAAGAAGCATGTTTAAATTTTTGCTTCCATTAGTAAACTTCAGAACTATGCCATTCAAATCATTATTTTCCCTCTTTAATCTACTCATTTCATTTTCCAAGGGATTAACTTTACTCTCATGCTCTTTTGTTAACATGGCATGTTCCTTTTTCAATTGCTTATACTTAGATTTCAAGACATTGAAATCATTAAGCAAGTCATTGAAAGCATAAAAAAATTCATTATCCTCATATGAATTTTCTAAATCACTAAAGGAGTCAAATACCTTGTCCTCCTTGGCCATGAAGCACATGTTCGCTATCTCCTCGTCTTCGGATGAGGAGCTTGACGAATCACTGTCATCCCAAGTTGCTTTCACGGCTTTCTTCTTGTAAGCCTTGGGATGTCTCTTTGCTTGTGGACAGTCGGATTTGAAATGTCCTGGCTTTCCACACTCATAGCATTTAAGCTCTTTCTCCTTTTCCTTAGGATGCTTCTCTTTTCTTGGGAACTCCTTTCCTTTCATCCTTTTTCTTTGAAGGAACCTCTTGAATTTCCTTGTAATGAGGGTGACATCTTCATCATCCTCTTCATCGCTCTCGGACTTGTCTTGATTACTAGATGATGCCTTACGAGCGATGTCTTTTCTCTTAGTTGGTTCCTTCTCCTTAATTGCCTCCTTCTCATTGGCTTTCATCGTGATCTCATGAGTCATTAGAGATCCGATGAGTTCCTCAACTTACAAAGTCTTGAGGTCTTTAGCCTCTTGGATGGCGGTTACTTTTGGTTGCCATGCTCTTGGAAGAACTCGAAGAATTTTCCTAACACATTCTTCATCTGTATAAACTTTACCAAGCACTTTCAACCCATTAGTAATGTTAGTAAACCTTGTAAACATGGAACTAACCAATTCATCACTTTGCATAGAAAATAATTCATATTCATGCACAAGCATACTTAATTTGTTTTCTTTTACTTGTTAGTCCCTTCATAGGTTACCTCGAGTAATCTCCAAATTTCTCGAGCATTATCACAACCTTGTACTCTATTGAATTCATCACCATTTAAGGCACTGTACAAGATGTTCATTGCTTTGGCATTTAGATTTAATTTCCTTAAGTCATTCTCATCACATACATTACTTGGTTTGGGTATATTAATGCCATTATCAGTTTTGATTGGCATGTATGGACCATTTTTAATTATATTCCATACGCTATAGTCCATAACTTGGACAAAGATTCTCATCCTAGTTTTCCAATACACATAGTTATTTCCATCGAAGAGTGGGGGTCTAGTATTAGATTGACCATTTGTGTGTGAGTTGTTCATATTACTAAGTCAAATTCGTGCGAATTGTTTAGTTATTTCCAAACTCTAGTGCGGAATTCTTAAACAAATAACTAAGAGTTTAGAGTAAAGAGAATGACACTGGTTTGGTAATGCGGTTCGGCCAAACTTGCCTACGTCCGTGTTTTAAGGTGCCTCTTTGGAGATCTTTCCCGCTCAAACCTTGAGCTTGACTACGATTGACTTACGGGTGTCAATCAAACCTTTGACTCTTTTCTTGAAGGAGCGTCACCCCTTTTACAATGATCCTTCAAAAAGAACAAATACAATTTGTACGGTTATAAAAACTGACTCACTCAATCTCAAGAATGATATACATGTGTAGTAGTAGGATTTTAGAGAGTAAAAAAGGTCTGGCAAGAATTTGACAGCACTTCGGCGTAGTTTTCTCTCGTCAAAATCTTTTTCTCAAAATGAGCTTGCTTCATCTATTTATAGTTTGCTTCTAAACTGCCAAAATGGGTCGACACACGCTGTTGGGGTCGACACATGTAGATTGAGGTTGACACAAATCTGAAGGATCCGTCTTTGGAAAATCTTGGGTCGACACGATTTGCACGCTGCACTGCCCTTTTTGGGTCGACACAATTTGTATAGATGGGTCGACACAATTTGCACGTAAAGGTCGACATAAGTAATTTAGTTGGGTCGACACATTTTGTACGTTGGGCTGCTTTTCTGGTCGACACATGGAATGAAAGATTCAGCCTCTATTTTGAATATGGGTCGACACAATACACTGTGGGTCGACACAAAGTATGTATGAAATTTGATATGGGTCGACACAAGATATTATGAGTCGACACAAAACACTGCATATACTTGAAAGTTCTGCAACACTTAAACAAATTGTTAGACTTTAATTGTACCCTTCAAAGAGAGTATTTCTCTTGAATGGTTAAGTCTAATTTAAACATTGTAAAGTAGTTTATTTTATCTTTCATGCTTATCTTACATAGTTATTATAAAAAATAATTGATTGCTTTAAAAACACTTTGAAAGCAAACAATGGACTCAGGAGAGTTTTTGGGTTAGGATGGCTGGACAATTCGAACACTTAAGCAATCAAAGTGTTCGGTTGGTAGGCCTCACCCATACTCGAATATGACCCACCAATCGTACGTGTGAGGGGTGACGCTCTTGGCCGGATATGACTCACCAGAGAAGGGTACGTCGGAAAGAGCTTCAACTGGTTAGGAAGAAGGTGCTAAGCACAATTTTTACTAAAATTCTCTCTGCCTTTCCAAGGAAGGCCGATACACTTAAATAAACTTAAAAATAAAAATGAGAAAGAATTAAACTAACCCAATGGATGTGTCAGACGTCTCGGATCAACCGAGAGAAGATCTTCTTTAACCGAGATGGGACCAAGGTGCTTCTGTTCAGCTGATGGGTCAAATCAAATAAGATATGCGCGGCTGAATTTGAAAATAGACCATGGTTGACCGAAGGAAGACCTCCGGCTGGCCGAGGGAGTGCGCGCGTGGCTTGACCGAGGTTTGACTAAGTTTCGGGCATCAAGGGATTTGATGCGTGCCAATTTGAAATGGAAGGTCCCGATACTCTCCTCTTCAGCTGGAAATTTGAACCAACATGGATAATGGGCGCGCGCGGCTCTTTCAAAATGGCAGCTCCCAATTGACCAAGCTCCGGGTTTTTAGGGATGCGCTCGAGCCAATTTTAAATGGCAGCTCCCGATGCTCCTGGGTTGACTGAGTGAAGCTCGCGCTCGGCTAATTTGAACATAATGTCATTGTGCTCGTGGGCACGCGCGGGCTCGTTCAAATCGGCAACCTTGGGTTGACCGAGCTCCAGACAACGAGGGATTGGGGCGGGCCAATTTGAAACGGAGACTCCAGACGTCCTTGGATGACCGAATGTTGATGTGCGCTTGACTAATTTGGATGAAGGCCCGTTGGGCTCACGGGTGCCCGTGGGCTCGTTCAAATTAGCGTCCTCGGGTTGATCATGCTTTGGACATCAGAGAAATGGCTCTGGTCTATTTGAACCTTGACCTTCCCTTGACCAAATAATCTGATTAATCAGATAATCAAGTCAAGGGGTAATTCGGCCTAAGACTTTAAGTTGACCGAATGCTTCCTTTTGGTTGACCGAGGCTTTCATTAGGCGCCTTAGACACTTAGCCGCATTTCTCCGTTCTTCCTCTTTAGGCATGTTGTCCTTCCTTCTCCAAACAATTATTTGTTGATAAATTAAATAAAAGTAAATGTGACCAAAAGTTGGCCCAAGATGGCCTAAGACTAGGTCTTCATGGGTGAACACTCGATCCGTGAGAATTGGATCGAGCGTCAGTCACTTATTCCATTGGGCCAAAATCCTCAAGGCCGACGACCGATTCTTCGATGGTCGTCAGGTCATGGTCATGGGGGTGTGCGCCGGGTGTGTCATGGCCAGGAGCGCCAGACGTGTCTCGTCCGGGAGTGCTCGTACACCAATTGAGCACAACCTTGGGTCGTTCCCGATCAGCCTCGGAAGGTGTTGCCGAGGCTAAGTACCCTACAAAATGAGCAACTAGGCTAGTAAAAGTCTCCATGCTCATCGGGTTTTGATCGGTGTCATCCTCCGGTTGCACATCGGGCCCTCAATTTTCCCTCCATTTTTCCCACTCTTCTTAGCAGATAAAACCTCCTCCATTGCGTGATTGTGAGTCAATTTGGAATTTGAAATTTAGTAGCTTTTCAGCTCTCCCTTCATCGGGCATTTTCCACTTTCAGCCGGCAGCCGGAAGTTCCTCCGGCCACCGTGGGTTTTCAAGGGTTCCCTCCTCCGAGCTGGGGTTCTCTTTTTGCTTCAAATTCTCCAGCCTTCCTCAAGCTCATAGGGTGAGCTTGAAGTCCATAAGCTCATTTTTCCATCGTTGATTTCGTTTGATATTTCTTTTCTTCCTCCGGTTGTCAATTTTTGGCCACTGCATTGTTATTGTTCCATTACATTCCGACAGATCCATTCGAGTGATCGCCTTCAAATTTTTAGGTATATTACTGAACCCTTCCCCAAAGTTTCCCTCAAAATTTCAGCCTGAAACTCGATCTTATCGTTGAGTTATCGCCGTCCAATTTCCAGTCTCGATTCTTGAATTATCAGATTATCGTTTTTCCATATATCCTAATATGATTCTTCCACTTCCTAAATCTAAATCCCCTCCATTCCGTGTCACATCCCCAAATCGATGGGCAAACAGAAGTGGTGAACATGACTTTGGGAAGTTTATTGAGAAGTGTGGTTAGCAAAAAGCTCTCAGATTTGGACATTCAACTCTCATACATAGAGTTTGCTTACAACCGAAGTATGCATAGCGCGACCCAAATGACTCCCTTCGAGGTAGTATATGGGTTTAACCACTTAACTCCCCTTGACTTACTACCAATTCCGTCCAAAGAGGTTACCAATCTGGATGGGGCCAAGAAGGCCGAGCTAGTAAAGAGCATGCACGAACAAGTGAGCAAGTCTATCAAAAAAGCTAATGAGAGTTATGCCAAGTATGCGAACTGGGGAAGGAAGGAAACCAACTTCAAAGTTGGAGATTTAGTTTGGCTTCATCTAAGGAAAGAAAGGTTTCCAAGGCAAATAAGATGAAAGCTAGAACCTAGAGCGGATGGCCCTTTCAAGATCTTGGAGAAGATCAATCCGAATGAATTCAAGCTTGAACTACTCGGGGAGTATGGAGTATCGGCCACATTCAATGTTCAAGACATATCGCCCTATGTTAGTGATGAAGTAGAGGGCAAGGAGGAGGAGGAGCCACCCATGGATTTGAGGGCAAATCCTCATGGAACCTGAACCTACCAGAGTCATAACCCGAGACCGAGCCAAGGAGCTTGCTAACGAATTTTCTCTTTTTGTAGGAAATGTTTTGCATGAACTAAACATCATGGAACCAACTTTAATGGACCAAGAGAAACCCAAGCATCTCCTAACTTGGCAAGAGAGCTTTGAAATTTTGGCGATGGATGGCACGGGAGAGCCGATGCATGTTGGGAAAATTCACGGAGCCTTGAAGATGGATTGTGAAGGAAAGAGCCTAATACTCAATCAGCCCAAGATAATTTAAGGGAGAGAGAGTTGTCTCATCTTATTTTAGGTGTTAGTTTTGTTTTTTTTTTCTGCCCAAAATACTCAGCCAGCTTGAACGTATGATTGTGCATGAGAATTAAGGGTTCTCTTAGGGTAGCCTTTAGGAGCTGCAGCACCCTCATGTAGGCTGTATTTTTGTGGGCTCTAGGGTGGCTCATGCAGGTAGAGGTTGCTCCCTAGTGTGTCTCTATTTCGGTTAGGTCAAAAGGAAACTTTCCCTTCCTTTTTGGCTGCTTGGCCAAATCGGGTAGCTTCTTTCGAGCCATCTGATTTGAGCACTCCGCCCAAGAAACTTGGTGGATGTTTTAAGCTCTTTGCTTGGTTTTTGTAAGGGCCCTTTCAGTTTTCGAAAATCAACATAGTGCTTAGCATTTCTCTCCTCCTTGGACGTTTTTGCCTCCAAGACTCGGTGTGCTCTGACGATCACTCCGGCGACCGAGAGCTCTCATAAGGTGTTGACTATTGTCCGAGCTAAAATAGTTAAACTGTGCTACATTTCTCCAAAAACACATCGTGGCCTTGAGAGTGAGACTTCAATCCATGAGATCCTTCATCCATAACCCTACCAAAACCCATTTGCATCCCGAGATATCCTTCCTCCATTATACCCTTGTATTTGGCCTATCCGGGTTGGCCCCCCTAACTCGAGTGCTGGTTTTTCCTTCCTTTCCCCTTGATATTCTATCAAGTTTGAAAAAAGAAGATTGAATTTTTTATTTGACATATTGTTACCTATTCAAGGGTGGCAAGCATTGTGTTCCTCATGGGGGATTCCGTGAATCCCTCATCAGGGAAGCACATGGTTGTGGACTAGCTAGCCACTTTGGTGAGAAGAAAACCTTGGAAGCACTCAAGGAGCATTTCTGGTAGCCTCATTTGTTGCGGGACGTGCATAAAGTTATGAAGAAATGCATCATCTGCAAGAAGGCCAAAAGTAAGGTGCTAACTCAAGGTCTTTACATGCCCTTGCCCTTCCCGAGTCATCCATTGGTAGAGGTTAGTATGGATTTTATACTTGGTCTTTCACGTACTAGTAGGGCCAAAGATTCTATTATTGTGGTAGTAGATTGGTTTTCCAAGATGGTCACTTCTTAGCATGTAATAAAATCGATGAGGCTATCCATGTGGCTAAACTCTTCTTTAAGGAGGTGGTGCGGCTTCATGGTATTCCAAGGTCGATAGTTTTGGATCGAGATACCAAATTCTTTAGTGATTTTTGGAAGACACTTTGGAAAAGAGTAAGTACAAAATTGCTCTTTAGTACATCTTTTTACCCTCAAATGGATGGATAAACCCAAGTAGTAAACTACACATTGGGAAATCTGTTGAGAAGCATTGTGAGTAAGAAACGCATAGGCTGGGGCATAAAACTCCCTAACATTGAATTTGCATATAACCGAAGTGCTCATCAATCGACTCAAATGACTCCTTTTTAGGTAGTTTATGGTTTTAATCCTTTAACTCCTCTTAATTTATTATTTTCTTTGCCTAAAAAAGAAGTGACCAATCTGAATGGAGCCAAGAAGGCCGAATTAGTAAAGAACTTCCATGAAAGGGTTAGTCGTTCCATCAAAAAGGCTAACGAGTCATATGCTATGTATGCTAACCGAGGAAAAAAAGCAATGAATTTTCAAGTGGGAGACCTAGTATGACTGCATTTGTGTAAGGAAAGGTTTCCAAGACAAAGGGATTCCAAACTTGCACCAAGAGTTGATGGTCTTTTCAAAAATGTGGAGAAGATTAATCTGAATGCTTATAAGCTTGAGTTGCCTGGAGAATATGGGGTGTCGGCTACTTTCAATGTTCAAGACTTGTTGACACGCTCCAAGATGCGGAGGTGCCGGAAATAAGGGTGAATATTGCAATCTGCCCGGAAGGATATGGAGTAAGGCAGAACAGGGGAGTGCAACGCTTAGTTCTCCAAACTCATACAAGTTTAGGTTATAAAACTCAGCCAAATTAAACTTAAGGGTGTGGACTAAGTTTGACCCGAATTTTAGCTTACAAGCACGTGCGGAACATTAAAATACACCGAGACACTTTCAGTGCACAAACAGACAAACAGGAAGAAAACAGTGCAGGGGTGATGGGGAAACTTCTATACAACTTCCAATACAGGGAGTCTGGGATCGTAAAAATAAGCAGACAACAACTTCAATCAAAGGGGAAGACAATGCAAGCAGTTTCACAGAAAAAGTACGGGTAGGCTAGGAGTTATCCTGGATAGAAAATTAATGGACAGAATTGCCCGACTTCAGGAACTCGGGTAGGAAGCAGTGGGAAAACACAAGCATAACTTTTAAAGGGAGGTGGTTATGGCTAAACGGAAAGAACCAATGTTTCAGGCCATGAAGGTGGGACTCACTGCTAGAAATTTGGGGCTTATGATCACGGGAACAGAAAATGGCACGGAATGGACTGTTGGAGTTCAAAGTCCACTCGGGAAGGTTCAAAAACAGCAAACAACACAACCAACACAAACAAATGAAAACGCAAATGGAAGGTAGGCTATGGGGGTTCCAAACTCGCCTTTTGATCCTAACAAGTGACGAAGGGACTTTGAAATAAGGTTTAATGACCCTAGCAAGATGACCAACAGCAAGACAAGAGAAGGTTGAGGATATTACTCACCAAAACCTTGAATTGCCTTGAGAAAGGAATGGAGATTGAGAGAACTTGGCTTCTGCAAATTTCTTCTATTTTTTTTCTCCCATCATCAGACGTGGGAGGAGGGATTCATACCCATATAAACTTTGACAAAAGACAAAAACAATTAAAGACCTAAAATTAGGACTAATGAGTGGCTAAGAATAGGAGTTAGGTGAGAATGGGCCCCACCAAACCTCCTAAACCAAGACAATGGAGTCTTCAGCAAAAACTCCACGTTCCTAACATAACAAAAGAAGAATGAAAAATAGAGACTTAGGATTGGACCTAAGCTCCATCAAATGGGGCTTGGTTTGGACCAAGCCGAACCCAAATCCCAACGAAATTGGTTCAAACCGAACCAATTTGTTTACATCAAAACATCCCAAATATTTTAGTATTTTACAAATACAAAAATCAAACATTACTTGGTCATTCCTTGGAAGACTTCATCTCCCCAAGTTGTGGTGCATACGGTCTCCATTGTCCTCGAAACCGAGTGTAGTTATGTCCCGGGTGGTGAACTTGGCAAGGAAGATCTTGGATTTTCGGCTAACTTCTTCTCTTCTTTATACTCCCATTGTAAGCAATGTTTGGGGAGTTCTTGATCATGATGTGAAGGAATATCTAGGAGCTCCAATGTAGGGAAAAATGTACCTGCAAAATCAACAAACATATTAGCTACATGTCTTGCACGGCTTCGAGTTGTTGCTCCTTCCGGTTGTGGGTGAGTCCCGGGCACATCATCCCCTCCGGGTGATTGAGGATTTGTCCTCAAATCCACGGTTTGCTCCTCCTCTTCCTCCGGTACTTCGCCCAAATATGGTGAAAGGTCTTGTACATTAAAAGATGCTGAAACTCCATAATCCCTGGGAAGCTTTAACTTGTAGGCATTCTTATTGATCTTCTCGTTGACTTCGAATGGACCATCGGCCCTAGGGAGAAGTTTGGACTTTCTGTGGTTAGGAAATCTTTTTTTCCTTAGGTGTAGCCACACAAGATCGCCCACCTTGAATTCCACATCTCTCCGCCCCCGGTTAGCATATTTTGCATAGGCTTCATTTTTCTTGACTATGGCCTTTCGCACCTTAGCATGCATGGCTTGGACTTGCATAGCCTTTTGTGCTCCATCCGGATTGGTTAGTTCATGACTCGGCAATGGTATTAAGTCCAAAGGAGTGGACAGATTAAAGCCATAAACTACTTCAAATGGCGATGTTTGAGTTGCACTATGCACACTACGATTGTATGCAAACTCCACATATGACAATTGTGCATCCCAATCCGAGAGCCTCTTCCCCACTATGCTTCTTAGCATTGCTCCCAATGTGCGATTTACCACTTCCGTTTGGCCATCTATTTGAGGGTGGAAGGAAGTACTAAACAATAATTTAGTTTCAAGCTTTCTCCACAAAGTCTTCCAAAAAGAACTTAAGAATTTGGTGTCCCGGTCTGAGACAATTGTGGTGGGAACTCCATGAAGCCTAACAATTTCTTTGAAGAACAATTCGGCCACTTGATTAGCATCATCGGTTTTGTTGCAAGCAATGAAGTGAGCCATCTTGGATAATCGGTCAACAACTACCATGATGGCCTCTTTCCCCTAGGAGTTCGAGGTAACCCCAAAACAAAGTCGATGCTCACATCCGTCCACAGTTGAGAAGGCATCGGCAATGGCATATACAAACCTTGAGGGAGCAATCGGCTTTTAGCCTTCTTGCATATAATGCATTTCTCTATGTACTTGGGCACCTCCTTGATCATGTGTGGCCAAAAAAAATGTTCCTTCAATGCTTCTAGGGTCTTCTTTTCCCCAAAGTGTCCGGCTAATCCTCCACCGTGAGCTTCCTTTACTAGTGACTCTCTAAGGTTGCACTTGGGAATACAAAGCTGTCCCCCTTTAAATAGGTAGCCATCCGTCAAGTGATAGGCACCTCCTTCCTTGTTTAAACACCTTTCAAAATACTCCTTGAAGTCGGGGTCCCCTTTATATGAGGTTTTGATCCACTCAAATCCCAAGATTCGGGAAGTGAGCTCGGTAAGCAACATAGTTCTTCTTGAAAGTACATCGGCCACCACATTCACTTCACCCTTCTTGTACTTAATAATATAAGGAAATCTCTCAAGAAACTCCACCCATTTTGCAAGTCTCTTGCTGAGCTTCCCTTGGCTTTTAATGTGCTTCAATGCTTGGTGGTCCGTGTGTATAATGAATTCCTTAGGAAGGAGATAATGCTGCCAAACCTCAATGGTTCTTATCAAAGCATACAACTCCTTATCATAAGTGGAGTAATTCAAGGCTGCCCCTTTTAACTTCTCACTAAAGTAGGCCACGGGCCTCCCTTCTTGCATGAGAACCGCTCCTATGCCGAGGGCCGAGGCATCACAATCCACTTCAAAAACCTTATGAAAATCCGGGAGCACTAAGAGAGGAGCATTGCAAAGAGCTTCTTTGATCTGATCAAAACTTGCTTGGCAAACCGGTGTCCATTCAAACTCCTTCCCCTTTTTTGTACAATCCGTGAGGGGAGCAACAATGCTACTAAAACCCTTGATGAACTTCTGGTAGAATGAAGCAAGGCCATGGAAGCTCCAAATGTCCGCAACACACTTAGGGGTCGGCCATTCCCGAATTGCTTCTATCTTGCTTTGATCAACTTCTATTCCATTCTTGGACAAAATGAGCCGAGGAAATGCACTCTTTCTTGTACAAAGGAGCATTTCTTCAAATTGCCAAACAAATGAGCCTGTCTAAGTGCATCAAATAGTATACGAAGGTGTCCCAAGTGATCCAGATACTGTGCACTATAGACTAATATATCATCAAAGTATACTATCACAAACTTTCCCAAGTAATCTTTCAGCACATGGTTCATTAAACGCATAAAAGTGCTAGGGGCATTAGATAGCCCAAATGGCATAACTAACCATTCATAAAGTCCATACTTGGTTTTGAAGACGGTTTTCCACTCATCTCCTTCTAGCATCCTTATTTGATGATAACCGCTCTTTAGATCAATTTTTGAGAAGTAGGCACACCACTTAGCTCATCCAATAAGTCCTCCAGCCGTGGTATGGGAAACCGGTACTTAATAGTAATTTGGTTGATTGCACGGCTGTCAATGCACATCCGAGAGGAGCCATCCTTATTTGGCACCAAAAGGGTTGGCACCGCACAAGGACTTAATGACTCTCAGATGTACCCTTTCTCCAAGAGCTCTTGCACTTCATCGTCGAGCTCTTTAGCCTCCTCGGGATTCATTCTATATGCTGGCCGATTTGGTAGAACCACCCCGGGTTGAAGATCAATCCAATGCTCTATCCCACAGATTGGTGGTAGACCGGTTGGCAACTCTTTGGGGAAGACATCATCATACTCTTCTAGGAAGGCTAAGACTTCTTCTGGAGCCCCTCCTATCTCTTCCATTCTTTCTCGAAAAAGAATCAACACAATTGGAGCCACTTGTGATAATTCCCGAGAGAGTTCCTTTTTGTTGATGAATAGCACCTTCTTGGAGGAGTTTTCTCTTTTTGCCCTCTCATCTTTAGCTACATCCGAGGGTGTCAAAGGTGCTAATTTAATGTTCCGGTTCTCCCATTTGAATGAATACTCATTGGTTAATCCATCATGCATGGTGTGGCGGGTCAAATTGCCACGGCCTCCTTAGGAGAAGGTGGCTTGCATCCATTGGTAGCACATCACACATCACAGCATCCTTATATCCCCCAATGGAGAACACAATCCGTGCACGCTTGGTCACCTTTAGGTCTCCTTCATCACTTAGCCATTGGAGACGATAAGGGTGGGGATGCTCCTCAGTTTGGAGTTGAAGTTTCTCAATTAGTTCGGAGGATGCTACATTAGTGCAACTCCCTCCATCAATGATTAGGGAGCACACTTTATCTTTGATGAGGCAACGGCTATCGAAGATACTTTCCCTTTGGATAGCCTCGGGTTGGCCATTGATAGTGAGGGCCCTTCGGATCACTATGAGGAGGGGGCCTTCTTGTGCTCGGCACACTTCCTCTAAAGGCTCGGCCTTTTGTTCTTCTTCCTCTTCCATCGGCTCATCTTCACTAACAACTTCTCCACTACTCTCTAAGAGTACCATCACCCTCTTATTAGTACATTGTGCAGCAATATGTCCCAATCCGAGGCACTTAAAACATTTGATGTCCCTTGACCGTTGCTTGTTGGTATCTTCAATTGGCTTAGTGGAAGCATCTTTCTTTTGAGTCCACGGTTTTGGTTGATAAGGGCGGTTGTCTTGCCTCAGAGGTGGATTGTAAGGAGTGTTGTAGGTCGGTGTAGGCTTCACAACACTTTTCTTGCCCTTCTTTTTTTGTTGCCTTTCAACCCGCAAGGCCAATTGGATAGCGGCATCTAAAGATTCAACGAGCTGCAATTCCAAACTTCACCAATATCCTTGTGTAATCCTCTCAAAAACCGTGCCAATATTTGTTCTTCCGGCTCTTCAAGATCACACCGGATCCACAAGGTCTCAAACTCCATCAAGTATTCCTCAATCGAAAGGTGTTCTTGCCTCAAGTTTTGGAGTTGATAGAAAATAGGCGGAGGTGGTGGCCGTGGGGGATTAGGGGTCTCCATCCTCTGTAGGAGCATGTCCAACCTCCGGTTTATGCCATCAATTTGATTCTGGAAATTGGAGTCATGTTCTTGGGAGGGCATAGGCGGTGGAGGAGGTTCACTCGTGGAGGGGTGGTCTCAGCTTGGCTGCAAAACAGCCCCACTTTGAGTAGTCATACCACCACTTTTGTGCGACATTGAAAACAATTGGAAGAAGGGTTAACAACAGGGGAAAGCAAGGGCAAGAAGAGCTGGGCTCTGACACCAAATGACACGCTCCAAGATGCGGAGGTGCCGGAAATAAGGGTGAAGATTGCAATCTGCTCGGAAGGACAGGGAGTAAGGCAGAACAGGGGAGTGCAACACTTAGTTCTCCAAACGCATACAGGTTTAGGTTATAAAACTCAGCCAACTTAAACTTAAGGGTGTGGACAAACAGCAAACAGGAAGAAAACAATGCAGGGGTGATGGGGAAACTTCTATACAACTTCCAATACAGGGAGTGTGGGATCGTAAAAATAAGCAGACAACAACTTCAATCAAAGGGGAAGACAATGCAAGCAGTTTCACAGAAAAAGCACGGGTAGGCTAGGAGTTATGTTGGATAGAAAATTAATGGACAAAATTGCCCGACTTCAGGAACTCGGGTAGGAAGCAGTGGGAAAACACAAGCATAACTTCTAAAGGGAGGTGGCTATGGCTAAACGGAAAGAACCAATGTTTCAGGCCATTAAGGTAGGACTCACTGCTAGAAATTTGGGGCTTATGATCACGGGAACAGAAAATGGCACAGAATGGACTGTTGGAGTTCAAAGTCCACTCGGGAAGGTTCAAAAACAGCAAACAACACAACCAACACAAACAAATGAAAACGCAAATGGAAGGTAGGCTATGGGGGTTCCAAACTCGCCTTTTGATCCTAACAAGTGAGGAAGGGAGGTTGAAATAAGGTTTAATGACCCTAGCAAGATCACCAACACCAAGACAAGAGAAGGTTGAGGATATTACTCACCAAAACCTTGAATTGCCGTGAGAAAGAAATGGAGATTGAGAGCACTTGGCTTCTGCAAATTTCTTATTTTTTTTCTCCCTTCATCAGACGTGGGAGGAGGGATTCATACCCATACAAACTTTCACAAAAGACAAAAACAATTAAAGACCTAAAATTAGGACTAATGAGTGGCTAAGAATAGGAGTTAGGTGAGAATGGGTCCCACCAAACCTCCTAAACCAAGACAATGGAGTCTTCAGCAAAAACTCCACGTTCCTAACATAACAAAAGAAGAATGAAAAATAGAGACTTAGGATTGGACCTAAGCTCCATCAAATGGGGCTTGGTTTGGACCAAGCCGAACCCAAATCCCAACGAAATTGGTTCAAACCGAACCAATTTGTTTACATCAAAACATCCCAAATATTTTAGTATTTTACAAATACAAAAATCAAACATTACTTGGTCATTCCTTGGAAGACTTCATCTCCCCAAGTTGTGGTGCATACGGTCTCCATTGTCCTCGAAACCGAGTGTAGTTATGTCCCGGGTGGTGAACTTGGCAAGGAAGATCTTGGATTTTCGGCTAACTTCTTCTCTTCTTTATACTCCCATTGTAAGCAATGTTTGGGGAGTTCTTGATCATGATGTGAAGGAATATCTAGGAGCTCCAATGTAGGGAAAAATGTACCTGCAAAATCAACAAACATATTAGCTAAATGTCTTGCACGGCTTCGAGTTGTTGCTCCTTTCGGTTGTGGGTGAGTCCCGGGCACATCACTCGTCTCCTTACATTGGAGTAGTGATAGATGACATGCCTCGGGTTCTCCTTCCTAGAGGTGCCATTACCCGAATCCAAGTCAAAGGATTTCCTAATTTGTTTGTTATTTTTACAGGGATCCTATCTAATAGAATATCATTAATGAAGCATTTTTCTAATGATCAAGAGCAGCCCAAGCATCTTATTTCATGGATGAATCAAGGAGAAGAAGTGAAATGGACCCGAGAAGATGGTTCACACAGTTTTCTAGCCTAAGAAGATAGTGCACCCACCTGGTTTCTAATATTGCATGGCCCATGCAATAGTGTTTCATTTAAAAACTTTATCTTTAGTATTAGCTCATATCATGCTTAATTTTGTGCACATGGAATGACATGGGTTTTTATGGATTTCTTATGGGTTTTATGGGTTTCTTATGGGTTAGTAGCAAGCTCCATTTAGCTTTTCCCTACATTTTGTGATCATTATCATCCATCAAACTCTCCAAAAATCAGTCAATTTCGTGTCATGGTTGCTTCCTCGTCTTCTTATATGTTGGCTTTCATCGTTGGTTCCATCTCTTTATAATAATCTTGCAATTTCCTACAAAGATCTCGATGATAATTGATAATATCATCTCTTACGCATAAATGTTTTCATTTCTTCCCATGTGAAAACGGGTCTTTCGCCGTGCCTTCTCTGAAAGAAATAATGCGATCCAAGGAAAATGTATGTATAATGAGATCCCACTATGTACTTGCATAGTCCTTGAATTCCATTGAAGCCAATTTGATTTTCTTTTCCTCGGAATAGTTATAACAATAAAAAATATGATCAAACTTTTTTACCCATTCGAAATATAATTCGGGATCACTTTTACCATGAAAAGAATGAATTTTCATCTTGATGTTGCTTAGGTTGTCATCTTCTTGGATTTTTCTAAGATACTGCTCCTTTTTGTAACGGTTGGTCTCATTCTCGGACTCAACATCTCGCTCTATTTCTGTAATATTTCCTTGTGAAAGGCTACTAGTTTGAGCCTATAACATATTCAATCTCATTTCTCAATATAAGGAAATCGTTAGCGAATAAATAAGGAAATAAACGGACCTCACTCACTCCCTCACATGTTTACACTCAATCAATGTCACTCGCACTCGTATTTCTCTCAATTAATGACTTTTATAAAATAGTCTCACACACTTGCCTTTTCTCTCAATTTTCTCTTTTAGTTCTTTATGTAAGAACCCAATTAAGAAGAAATATTCAGCAAGTAAAAACAACCAAGATCAAACTTTGAAGTAAAAAATTCAAACTTCCAAGATCGTTAAAGTCAAACTATTTCTTTCAAAATATAATCACAGCAAACTAAGCTGTGAAAGATTCAATCGTCTTCATCCGCCAAGTTTCAATGGCAATCGGCCAATTCATCTGTGGCTGAGGAATGGATACAAAAATTAGAAGATTTGTTCAAATAATGCAGAGGTTGAAGGGAGAGATAAGATAATGTGTAACCTTAATGATGGAGAATGGCACTTGCTTTTGGTGGGACACAGTTAAAGCCTCTAGAAATGTAAGCGAAATGACTTGGAGTGACTTCAAGGAGTCGTTCAACACCAAATATTTTAGTCGAGCTGTCTGAATGACAAAGATGGTAGAGTTCATACACCTCCGCCAAACTAGAACTGTTGAGGAATACATACGACGCTTTGAAGCCCTTTCTAGGTTCACCCCACACTTGGTGGCAACCGATGAGTTGAAAATTTATCAATTTACCCAAGCCCCAAAGTTAGAGATCTATCGAGGCGTGAAGATGGCTAATACAAAAAATGCAAGCTATACGAGTGCAGTAGCCAAGGCATTGGAGATTGGAGAAGTTGAAATGAGGTTCCAGTAGTATCGGGAGTCTCAGAAAAGGTTTGCAAAACCAGCACAACCTCAACAACAGAGAAAAGGGTGGCAAAATCAAAGGGGGACAAAGCGGCCAAATGAAGAACAACCGGATAATGACAATGGAAAACGAGTTCAGGAACCCCCGAACGGTGTATGCTCAAGATGTGGGAAAAGACATTTTGGGAAATGCATTGCTAGCACAGCCAATATTTTAAATGCAAGGAGATGGGACATATGGTGAAAGATTGCCCCCAAGTGAATGAGCAACTAAAGGCTAATCCCTGAGTATATGCCATGATCGGGCCACAAGATGTCGAGCAACCTACAGTTGTTTCAGGTACACTTCTAATCAATAGTGTGCATGCATATACTTTGATTGATTCTGGTGCCACACATTCTCTCATATCGATTGCATTCATGGTCAAACTTAATGGTTCGGCATTGATAGCTGAACATTTTTATGATGTGATGTTACTGTCTGGCAAACAATTGCATCTCAATTATATTCTACCTAGTTTTATGGTTACACTGAATGGGTGAGTCCTAGAGGTGGATTTTATAGTTATGGAAATGAAGGGGTACGAAGTTATATTGGGCATGGATTGCTTTTTCAACATTTTGCTACCATTANAATGAAGAACAACCGGATAATGACAATGGAAAACGAGTTCAGGAACCCCCGAACGGTGTATGCTCAAGATGTGGGAAAAGACATTTTGGGAAATGCATTGCTAGCACAGCCAATATTTTAAATGCAAGGAGATGGGTACGAAGTTATATTGGGCATGGATTGCTTTTTCAACATTTTGCTACCATTAATTGTCAGACTCAAATAGTCAACATTTTCCTTATTGTGTCGAGCATAGAAGCTCGACGGTTGTTGAAAACAAGATGTAAAGAGTATTTGACCAGCGTAATTGATGTGCAAAGACAGCCCAAGCTGAAATTTCAAGAAATTCAAGTGATCCGAGAATTTCTCGAGATATTCTTGGATGATCTTCTGGGTTTACCCCCTGATCGGGAAATTGAATTTGTGATCGATATGTATCATGGAGCTGAACCAGTATCAAAATATCAGTATAGAATTGTTCTAGCCGAGTTGAAGGAGCTAAAAATGCAACTAGAAGAATTGGTCAACAAGGGCTTTGTACGCCCTAGTTGTTCAGCATGGGGTGCTCCAGTGTTATTTGTTGAAAAGAAAGATGAATCATTAGGAATGTGCATCGATTATTGGGAATTGAACAAGTTGAAGAGAAAGAATAAATACCCTTTACCAAGAATTGATGATTTGTTCAACCAACTGACCAGTGCACATGTGTTCTCAAAAATTGATTTGAGATTGGGATATTACCAATTGAAGATCAGAATGGAAGATATCCCAAAAACAGCGTTCAGAACGAGATACAGACATTATGAATTCCTCGTAATGTCCTTCGGATTAACAAATGCACCAGCGGCTTTTATGGACAAGATGAATCGAGTGTTCAAACAGTTCTTGGATAAATTCGTCATCGTGTTCATTGATGATATTTTGGTGTATTCAAAGTCGGAAGAAGAACATGCCAAGCACTTGGAGGTTGTTCTTTCTACTTTGAAGACGCACAAGTTATATGATAAGTTCTCTAAGTGTGAGTTTTGGTTAGATCAGGTCAACTTCCTTAAGCATGTCATATCCAAGGAAGGAATCTCAGTGGATCCAGCAAAATTCAAGCCGTTATGGAATGGTCGAAGCCAAGGAACGTTGGCGAAGTGCAAAGTTTCCTCAGTTTGGCAGGATATTATAGAAGATTTATTGAGGGATTCTCTAAAATGGCAATCCCCTTAACCAAGTTAACGACAAAAAATGTAAAGTTTTGGTGGTCCAATGGATACGAGAAGAGCTTTCAGGAGCTGAAGCAAAGATTAACATCGGCACCAATATTGACTCTTCCGACCGAAGAAGGAAAATATAGAATATATTGTGATGCATCTAAAGTTGAATTGGGCTGCGTCTTGATGCAGGATGGAAAGGTGATTGTCTACGCCTCAAGGCAATTGAATAGTTATGAGCAAATCTATCCTACACACGATTTGGAGCTAGCCGCGATAGTTTTTGCTTTGAAGATGTGGAGACATTATTTATATGGTCAAACAAGAGATCTTCTCCGACCACAAAAGCTTGAAGTATTGATTCTCCTAGAAAGAACTGAATATGAGGCAAAGGAGGTGGCTTGAATTCGTGAAAGACTATGATTTTGAGATCAAGTACCACCCCAAAAAGGCGAATGTGGTCGCCGATGCCCTTAGTAGAAAATCATCAATCATGCCGGTTCAACTACGAGAGGAGGTGGAAAGATTTGACCTTGGAATGGTGAAGGATCTAACTTCCACGCTCATGTCTCTAACGATCAGACCTACCCTCCTGGAGAGAATTAAGGAAGCCCAACGGAACGATCCTCTATAGAGAAAATATGCACTAGGAAAAGAACAGATTTCCTCCGAATTGCATTGCTCTAAAGATGGCACATTGAAGTATAAAACCAGTGGTATGTGCCGAAAGATTCATTGCTAAGGAGAGATATATAACCGAGGCTCATTCTTCTATATTGTCTATGCATCTGGGAAGCACGAAAATGTATCAAGATTTAAGGTAGCATTATTGGTGGTCAGGCATGAAAGAAGATATAGTAAAACATGTTGAATTATGCCATGTATGCCAACAGGTCAAGCAGAAAATCAAAGGCCTGCGAGTATTTTGCAAAGTTTGCCAATCCCGGAATGGAAATGGGAACACATAGCCATGGACTTCGTAATCGGATTGCCAACCACAGCCAAAGAACATGACACTATATGGGTTGTGGTGGTTAGGCTCACAAAATCAGCCCATTTCTTGTCAATTAAATTAAGCTCAGGTTGGATAAGTATGCAGAATTTTATATCCAAGAAGTTATAAGGCTACACGGAATTCCAGTGTCCATAGTTTTGGATAGAGATCCAAAATTTACCTCCAAATTTTGGAAGAGTTTACAAAAAGCAATGGGGACCGAGTTAAGCCTAAGCACGACATTTCATCCCCAAACCGATGGCCAAACAGAGAGAACGATTCAGATCCTCGAGGATATGTTAAGGGCATGTGTATTATAATTCCAAGTGTCGTGGAGCATGCTACTACCCTTAGTGGAATTTACATACAACAACAGCTACCAATCCACGATTGGAATGGCACCCTACAAAGCTTTATATGGCCGGAGGTGCATGTCGCCATTATACTGGGACAAAGTCAGAGAAGCCCAATTCTACGGTCCCGAGATCATACAGCAAACCAAAGATCAAGTAAGAGTGATCCAAGAAAGGATCAAGATAGCTCAAAGTCGACAAAAGAACTATACAAATCAAAGAAGAAGGGAACTATGCATGGAATCCACAATGTATTTCATGTATCCATATTGAGAAAGGGCATGCGAGATCCCGAGCAAATGGTCGAACTGAGTAGCATTGAGATTAAGCCAACCTTAACCTGTGATGAAAGACCAACAAGGATACTTGATGCAAGGATCAAGGAACTAAGAAACCAGAAGATTACTTTGGTTAAGGTACTATGGAAGAACCACTCGATGGAGGAAGCTACTTGGGAACGACAAGAAGACATAAAAAGGGATTATCCTGAGTTATTTGGCATGTAAATTTTGAGGACAAAATTTCACAATGTTTTTCATGTATCCATGTTGAGAAAGTGCATGCGGGATCCCGAGCAAATGGTCGAACCGAGTAGCATTGAGATTAAGCCGACCTTAACATATGATGAAAGTCCAACAAGGATACTTGATGCAAGGATCAAGGAACTAAGAAACAAGAAGATTACTTTGGTTAAGGTACTATGGAAGAACCACTCGATGGA
>QAOC01047596.1:0-30219 GCA_003255005.1 Begonia fuchsioides | reverse complement strand
TTTTTGGTGGTGGCCGGAAATCTGCCGGCGGAAAGAACTAAAACCAAACGAAAAATATTAATGGAAGGAAGAGCTTGTGACCTTCACCCTCACCCTAAAGTCCTTCAAGAAGGCTGGAGTATTGAAGCACCTAGAAATCTCCAGCTCAGAGGGAGGATTCCTTTGAGATAACCTACGGTGGCCAGAGGTGCGACGACTGCGGGTTTGAAGTTGGAAATGCCCGTGAGAGGGAGATACTCAAAGCAACTTTAATTCAAATTCCAAATTGAAAATTACAAGCAAGAATTGGGGGAGGTTTTATCAGCTGAAAAAAGAGGAAAAAAGGAGGGAAAATTATGAGCCAAAGTCATGCAACATGCATGCTGAAAATGAAAATAAAGGAGGGAAAATTGGACCAATGAGAATGCAAGAGTGTGATGCCCACATGATCTTTCACCCCTTCAGCCAATTTGCCCTTCTTTCTTGGCCCAAAATACCCTTTCTTTCAGCCAAGAATCCCTCATGAAAAACCCCATGCAAAAGCATGCAAAATAACTAAAATGTATCTAGCCGAGAATACCTCTCGGGTACTCTAAAGTTCAACGTAAAAATTAACGTAAAAAGTATCCTAAAAATGCAATAAAATTCCTTCCCTCCAAGGAAAAGTTGATGAGTGGAGTCGTGGGACCTTTGATCACGTTTGCATGGGACTCCAACTCGCCATGCAACGCGACACTTCAATCGGGTTCGGGTGCCGGCTTGATTTCGGGAGGCTCGGTTATTGGTTACAATTCCTCTTCTTCTTCACACCAAGTTATCACGTGTTTTGGCCTTAATTGATCCTCCAAATTTAGCTTTAACATGTATAATTCTTCAAGTAATTTTCATGCAAAATTAACAAACATATTAGAAAATTCCCAAGCTCGGGCTCGGGTGAGTATTCCACTCGGTATGCCAAACCGTGGCATGTCATAAGTGCCCTTTCTTAGGGTCATTACCCTTTTGTTCGGGCATTGTGAAGCAATGTTGCCTAAACCGAGACTTTTGAAAAATTTGATTTCCTGTGCTCTAGCCGAGTGTTCTGTACAACCGCCTTAACTTCTCCATCTGTCTTTTGAGGCCACAACTTGATAGATGCAAATTTATCTTCCACTTTTGCTGGAAATTTGTAAGAATTGTTAGGTTTAGGGGTGTACCGATTGAAAACACCCTTACCTTTCCTCTTTACTTGCCGCTCCACTTTCATGGTAAGTTGTATGGCAACATCCATTCAATCTTGTTGTTGCTACTCAACTATATCTTTGATTTCTTTATTTAAGCCTCTTAGAAACCTTGTGATAATTTGCTCTTCAGGTTCATTAAGATCACATCAAATTCTAAGAGTTTCAACTCGGTTAAATGATCTTCCACCGAAAGGTTAGCTTATCTTAGTGATTGAAGTTGTAGAAAGAGCTCTTGCTTGTAGTAGCTTGGAACAAAACTTCATCTCATCAACATCTTCAAAGCTCTCCAAGAGAGAACTTCATCATCACCCTTCGAGCCCTTAAGTTATCCCACCAAAGACTAGCATAATCGGTTAGTTCCAATGACACTAATCTTATTTTCATTTGTTTAGAATAATTATGGCAATCAAATATCTTATCAACTTTCTCAACCCAATCTAGAAATGTGGCCCCATTGCAAGAACCATTAAAGAAAGAGATTGATACCTTAATGTTTCTCATGTTATCATCACGGTTGAAATGATCAAGCACATCAGTCTCCCTTGGATTCATCGATAGCTGGACATTTTGAAGCAAATAAGCCAGCTCTGAGTTTTCTCTTTGGAGTAGGGGTTGGAGGAACTCTCATAGGGGGTGGATTAGCATCCAAAATTTGCAATAACAGTTCTAGCTTCTTATTAATTTCATCAATTTGTTATTGGTAGCTAGATTCAGCTATGGATTGGTGTGGTAGAAGAGTGGTTTTGTGTAACGGTTTCTCGGTTATTTTGGTGTGAAGCTCCACTTCGAGTCATCATCACTTGATTGCAACTGTATCAAGATAACCAAAGCAGAAATGAAAGTGTCGGAAGGGATTTTAAGCTCTGATACCAAATGACACGAAATTGAAATGGAAGGATAGGTTAATTCATTTGTTCTTGGATTAAGGACAAATGAACCTGTTTTGGTGAAGGTTTGCTGATTTTATGGAGGTCAGAATGTGTTTGAGGAGGAAGTTATGGCTGATTTTTGGACAGTTTGATGGAGGAGATTATGAAATATAGTGAAGAGCTAAATGGAACTTGCTACTAACCTTTCTTCCTTGCAAGGATGATGGGAAGTAGCAAGAAAAACTCAACTTATTAGCCGGAAGTAAGCTGAATTGAAGGTTCTTCTTGGATGGCCAGATATGACTTAACGGAGTTCGATCGAAAGGGAGCTTAGGAAATGAATTCCAAAGAAATGTCAATGCACTCTAATTTCAAATATCACAAAGCTTATTATAACTATCCTCAAGTGAGGTATTTATAGACTTTAAGTAAGCTGAAATTACAGGCACATTCAATTGAATGAATCAACCCAAGCTAAGTGACTACATTCATCTTGAAAATAAAAAAAAGGAGAGAAACTAATTCGAGTGACTTCTTAGCAGCTAACTAACATCACATGGAGGAAAATAAACTTCCCCAACGTGAAGGGAGAGAGTTGGCTGCTAATCAAAAAGTAAAAACTCATAAAACCCACAAGAAATCCATAAAACCCATGTCATTTCCATGTGCACGAAATTAAGCATGAAATGAGTTTAAACTAAAAACGAAGTTTGTTAATGAATAATACGGCATGGGCCATGCAATGCTAGAAACCGGGTGCTTCAAATGCTATCTTCTCGGGTGCAATATCTTCTCGAGTACACTTCACTTCTTCTCCTTGATCCATCCATGAAATAAGATGTTTAGGTTGCTCTTGATCATTAGAAGAGGGCTCAATAAATGATATTTCATTAGATATGATCCTTGCAAAATGAACAAATAAATTAAGAAATCTTTTGGCTCGGCTTCATGAGATGGCACCTTGATAAAGCGAGGCATGTCACCTAAGCCCTAAGCCCAAAATTCAAAGCCCAAAGCCCTAAGCACTACACCCTAAGCCATGATGTACAATGGGACTCCTCCCCATTGGGCCGAGAGTTTTATGCTAACTTAGTTGTTTATTTTGTAGGAAACCTAACCTCGGAGTCACCCACGGAAGACGACCAAGAAAGGCCCAAGACGTCCATCACATGGCTGGACGCGAACGTGACCGAACACGCCGGGCGGGACATAGCGGCCCATGATGCGGAGTGCGCGACCTTGACCGCACACGCCGCGACCTTGACCGCATACACCGGGTCGGACACGCCGGCCCATGCCGCGGGACACACGAGCTTGACCGCACAAGCCGGGTCGGACACCGAACACGCCGGGGCAACGACCACGACGCTCACCTTGACCGCACATACCGGGCCGGACTTGACGGCCCATGACGCCGGACACAAGACCACGGCGCGCACCATCAACGGATCGACCGGGCCACATGACGCGGCCCACGCGGGTCTCGGCCAACTTCAATAAGTGGCCGAGCGCCACATTTCCCTTAAGCACTTAGAGACTTAGAGAATGAAGAGGATCAAGCCTAGTCATCAAATGGACGAATTTTCAGCCCAAGACACAGCCGAGGCCGAGGCCCACGCAACACTCAAGGAAGCCCAATGCATCCTTCAAATTTGCCAGTGTCAAATCTTCATGGATAAGATATCTTGGTTGGAAAATAACAACCAAGAGGATTTGGGGGGATTCGCACACACAAAATCCCACAAATCTCAGAGATACGTATCTCGGCCGAGCGCACCCGACAGCGCGCCCGCCAGCGCACTGCACCCTCCAACGCGCCCGGCAGCGCACCCGGCAGCGCGCCCGGCAGCGAACACATGACGCGACGCACCCGAACCACGACGCACCTCCGGGATTCACGTGCCAAATCATCCTAGACGTCCAATTCATCTGATGGCTTGAGATTACTAGTTCTCTAATTTTTCGTTTAGCTTTGTCTATTTAAAGAACTCTAGACTTACTTGTTTACTTAGTGAATTTTATCAATACAATAGCTTTACGCCTTTTTGATAATTCCCTCAACCCAACGTTACTTCTCCGGTGAGTCATATCCGGCCAAGCTTCCGTCAACCCTTGCCAAGCCTCGGTGCGTCATATCCGAGTCTTCTCCAAGGTCTACCGATTTGGATCCTTTGATTGCTCAAGTGTCCAAATCGTTCATCTTCATCTTCATCACCCGATTCCTCCATAAACCACACCATTCCCGAGCCATCATCAACCTTCCCGATCATCCGATCATATCTTCCGTGCCATCTCATTAATTTCACCTTCTAGCTTCCGCAAAACACCACATTACCGACCATTCCAATCACCTTCTACCAAACGCCCGAGCCAATCTAGCTCGCGCGCACGCCCACCGTTCCCGACGTGCAAATCACCCCGCCGTTGCACATCAATTGGTATCAGAGCTAAAGTTCCTATTTTGATTGTAAAAATCCAATTTTTACATCAATGGAACGCATGGTGACACGCAGCGGAGCCATCCTCGGAAACGGCCGCGACAACACCACCACGAGCGAACAAACGCTACATTCCGGGCCACTCGAGCACAACCCTAGCATCCATGAACATGTGGCGGATCAAAATCATCAAATGAACAAGCGATTAGCGGCGAATGAAAGAATGATGCAATCCGTATTACAAAGGTTGGATGCCTTGACCAACCAACAAGTGCCGCCGCCGCCCGCACCACGACCGATCCGAAGACCGGGTGCCGAAAATCGCCGAGCCAATCGGCATGACTCGGATGAATCCGATGACGGATTTTATGAAGATCACCATATGGACCGAGAGGATGAACGCCGACTCCCGAAGGTCAATATTCCATCCTTTAGTGGTTCCGCAAACAGTGATTTATATCTTGAGTGGGTTGAAAAAGTAGATGCAATTTTCAACCTTTATGATTATTCCAAAAGGCTCAAAGTTCAATTAGCCACATTGGAATTTACAGGATATGCCGTTCTTTGGTGGAATTGCCACCGTGCTCAACTTCGGAAAGATAGACAACCCGAAGTTACAACGTGGGATACTTTGAAAGACCACATGCGTACACGGTTTTTGCCTAATTACTATAGGCAAGAATTATTTTTGAAACTTCAAGGGTTAAAGCAAGGGGCAAGATCGGTCGAAGAATATCTCACCGAATTCGAAACCATCTGAATTCGATGTGAGCTAGATGAGCCGCAAGAGCATCTCATAGCTCGGTTCATTAGGGGGCTTCAACGTGACATTGGAGATGTTGTGGAATTACACCCCCATGATTCCTTTGACTCACTTATTCAAATGACTCTACGAGTCGAGAGACAAGTCAAACGGAAGGGCAAGTTCACGGACACGAGACCGATCCCGCTCGCGCCCGCGCCTTACCGACCGGCCCCGGCGCCCGCACACCAAAGTCCGGCCCCGGCCGCACCATGGGCTCCTAAGCCGACCGTGCCCATCAAAGCCCAAGAGGCTACTAGTGAGGGATCTCAGACCCGCGAGATCCAATGTTTTAAATGTTTGGGCCGAGGCCATATGGCAGCACAGTGCCCAAATCGAAGAGTGATGACAATCCTTGAAGGTACCGAAGAGGTAGTAAGTGAAGACGAGTCCGTGAGCCCACCCGAGGACACGGCCACACCCGGCGAGGCCCCCGACCAAACTGAATTTGACCGAGACAATTGTGGACCACAAGATGGACGATGGCTCATGGTCCGACGGGTCCTCTCCTCCCAACCCCAATCCGAAGCTTACCAACGAGAGAACCTCTTCCATAGCCGATGTTTGGTTAAGGAAAGAGTGTGTTCTCTAATCATTGATGGTGGGAGTTGCACCAATGTAGCTTCCCGAGAGCTAGTGGAGAAGCTATCTTTGCCGACCACCGATCATCCAACACCATACAAGCTCCGATGGATCACGGGCAAGGAGGATGTCCGAGTATCCAAACAAACCCGGGTTGAATTCAAGATCAACCATTACGAGGATTCGGTGCTATGTGATGTTGTGCCGATGAGTGCCACTCATCTCTTGCTCAGAAGACCATGGCAATATGATCGCCATGTAATACACGATGGGCGCGCCAATCATTACACCCTCACGATGAATGTCCGAAGAGTAATCTTGACGCCCATGACCCCGGAGCAAGTGGCCAAGGATGAGGCCATCAAAAGGGAAGCAAGGATCAACAAGACCTTGCTTGTGAACCGAAAAGGGCTCGATCGATGCATAGCCCGGAGTGACCCGATAGTCATGCTAGTGTACCGAGAGCATGACCGAGCCAAAGACACACTCATTCCGGACATTGTCAAGCCCTTGCTCGAGCAGTACCGCGATGTTTTCCCGGAGGAACTCCCCTCGGAGTTACCTCCATACCGAGGGATAGAACATCAAATTGACTTTCAACCGGGAGCCACCTTGCCCAACCGACCCCCTTATCGGCTCAACCAGGAAGAAAGCAAGGAATTACAACGCGAAGTACAAGAGCTCCTCGAGAAAGGCTATATCAAGGAGTCTTTAAGTCCGTGCGCGGTTCCGGCCCTCCTTGTTCCTAAAAAGGATGGCACGCACCGCATGTGTATCGATAGTCGAGCGGTCAATGACATCACGATCAAGTACCGGTTTCCAATACCTCGGCTCGATGATCTTTTGGATGAACTTAGCAGGGCCAAGCTATTTTCTCGGATTGATCTCAAGAGTGGATACCACCAAATCCGCATGAAGGAAGGCGACGAATGGAAGACCGCATTCAAAACAAGGTACAGATTATTTGAATGGTTAGTAATGCCTTTTGGTCTTACCAATGCCCCGAGTACATTCATGAGGCTCATGAACCATGTCCTCCGAGCTTTTCTTGGCAAGTTTATCATCGTTTATTTCGATGATATCCTTGTGTATAGCACGGACATACCGAGCCATTTAGAGCACTTGGAGGAACTTTTCATCACATTACGGCAAGCCCGATTATATGGGAATCAAGCCAAGTGCGCGTTTGCTCAAGAGCGCATTCACTTCCTCAGATTTATATTGTCCAAGCATGGCGTGGAAGTGGATGAAGAAAAGGTTAAAGCCATTTGAGAATGGCCAAACCCAAAGGGAGTCACGGACGTGAGAAGCTTCCACGGATTGGCCAATTTTTACCGACGGTTCATCAAGGGTTTTAGCACCATCATGGCCCCCTTGACCGAACTCACGAAGAAAGGTGTGGAGTTTAAATGGTCAAAACCATGCCAAGAAAGTTTTGATCATATTAAACGCCGCCTTTGTGAAGCTCCCATATTAGCCCTCCCGTATTTCAACAAGGCTTTTGAAGTGGAGTGCGATGCATCCGGTACGGGCATCAGCGCGGTTCTAATGCAAGAAGGCCGACCCGTGGCCTATTTTAGCGAAAAACTCAAAGGTGCGACTTTAAATTATTCCACTTATGATAAAGAGTTATATTCGCTTATTAGAGCTATTGCGATGTGGCAACATTATCTATTTCCACGAGAATTTATTATACATACCGACCACCAAGCTCTAAAATTTATCAAGAGCCAAGGAAAACTCAATCGGAGGCATGCTAAATGGATCGAGTTTTTGGAGAGGTATCCTTACATTATTAAGTATAAGAAGGGGATACTAATATTGTGGCCGATGCTTTGTCAAGACGAAGCATATTATTTACCGAGATGCGGGTGAGGTTTTTCGGGTTTGAGCAACTCTATAAGGAAGACCCCGATTTTAGTACTCACTTTGAAGCCGCATCCAAAGGGGAGCTATCGGGTTACCACATTACCGATGGCTACCTCTTACGAGGAGGAAGACTATGTGTCCCGAAAGGGAGTCTACGGGTGTCCCTCATCACCGAGGCACACAGTGGCGGGCTTGCGGGGCACTTCAGAGAGAAGAAAACATGGGAGATGCTCAAGGAGCATTTTTATTGGCCACACTTATTCCGGGACATGCACCATTATGTACAAAGGTGCATCGTATGCAAAAAGGCCAAAAATCGGACTTTGGCTCAAGGATTATATCAACCCTTGCCGGTGCCGGACCATCCATGACAAGCCATGATCATGGACTTTGTCGTCGGTCTCCCTCGGACGAGCAACCGCAAGGACTCGGTCATGGTTGTCGTGGATCGCTTTTCCAAGATGGCACATTTTATCCCTGCCATACAACCAATGACGCCACTTACATCGCGGACCTTTTCTTCAAGGAGGTCGTTAAGCTACATGGAGTACCACATTCTATAGTCTCCGACCGCGATGGTAAGTTTATAAGTACTTTTTGGAGAACTTTGTGGGCAAGGCTCGGAACCAAGCTTTTATTTAGCACGGCCTTTCACCCAAAAACCGATGGACAAACGAAAGTGGTCAATAGATCACTAGGGGCTCTATTGAGGAGCGTGATCAAGAAGGGCACCAACACATGGGAATCCAAATTACCCTTCTTGGAATTTGCATATAATCGGTGCAAGCACAACACTACGGGAATGACCCCTTTTGAAGTGGCTTACGGGTTTAACCCCTCAACACCTTCGGATTTATTACCATTGCCAAGCCGGGAACTTGACAATCCCGATGGGCTTCATAAGGCCGAAGTAGTCCGAAGAATGCACGAGAGGGTCAAGAAAACTATTGAGCGGAAAAACGAGACCTATGCCGCTTCGGCCAATAAGAGAAGGAAGGAGAAACTTTTCAAAGTAGGAGATCGTGTTTGGCTCAAGACATGACACTTTAAGCAAAAACACGCCAAGTTACTTCCACGGGCCGAGGGACCATTCGAGTGGCCGAGAAGATTGGTCCAAACGCTTACAAAGTAATTCTTCCTGGCGAACCCGATGTGCTAATCACGGCCAATGTACAAGATCTATCCCCGTACTTCGACGATGAGGATCATGACGGGGAACCAGAGGATAGAGATTTGGGGACAGATCCTCAAATACCTCGGGAGGATGATGTACAATGGGACTCCTCCCCATTGGGCCGAGAGTTTTATGCTAACTTAGTTGTTTATTTTGTAGGAAACCTAACCTCAGAGTCACCCACGGAAGATGACCAAGAAAGGCCCAAGACGTCCATCACATGGCTGGACGCGAACGTGACCGAACACGCCGGGCCGGACATAGCGGCCCATGACGAGGAGCGCGCGACCTTGACCGCACACGCCGCGACCTTCACCGCACACGCCGCGACCTTGACCGCATACACTGGGTCGGACACGTCGGCCCATGCCGCGGGACACACGAGCTTGACCGCACACGCCGGGTCGGACACTGTACACGCCGGGGCAACGACCACGACGCTCACCTTGACCGCACATACCGGGCCAGACTTGACGGCCCATGACGCTGGACACAAGACCACGGCGCGCACCATCAACGGATCGACCGGCCCACATGATGCGGCCAACGCCGAGACCCATTAGGGTCTCGGCCAACTTCAATAAGTGGCCGAGCGCCACATTTCCCTTCAGCACTTAGAGACTTAGAGAATGAAGAGGATCAAGCCTAGTCATCAAATGGACGGATTTTCAGCCCAAGACACAGCCGAGGCCGAGGCCCACGCAACACTCAAGGAAGCTCAATGCATCCTTCAAATTTGCCCGTGTCAAATCTTCATGGATAAGATATCTTGCTGGAAAATAACAACCAAGAGGATTTGGGGGGATTCGCACACACAAAATCCCAAGATATCTTGTCTATTTAAAGAACTCTAGACTTACTTGTTTACTTAGTGAATTTTATCAATACAAGAGCTTTACGCCTTTTTGATAATTCCCTCAACCCGACGTTACTTCTCCGGTGAGTCATATCCGGCCAAGCTTCCGTCAACCCTTGCCAAGCCTCGGTGTGTCATATCCAAGTCTTCTCCAAGGTCTACCGATTTGGATCCTTTGATTGCTCAAGTGTCCAAATCGTTCATCTTCATCTTCATCACCCGATTCCTCCATAAACCACACCATTCTCGAGCCATCATCAACCTTCCCAATCATCCGATCATATCTTTTGTGCCATCTCATTAATTTCACCTTCTAGCTTCCGCAAAACACCACATTACCGACCATTCCAATCACCTTCTACCAAACGCCCGAGCGAATCTAGCTCGCGCGCACGCCCACCGTTCCCGACGTGCAAATAACCCCGCCGTTGCACATCAAGCCATAAGTTATATGTCCCTTAAGCTCCAACCCAAAATCCAAAGCCTTAAGCCCAAAGCAATAAGACCAAAGTTCAAGCCCTATGCCCTCACCCATCAACCTCAGATCTAAGCCCATAGGTTCTAAGCCATATTCCCTAGACCTTAAGCCCTAAGCTATAAGCCCTAAGCACTAAGCCTTGATCAATAAGTGTTAATCCCAAAGCCTTGAGCCTTATGACCAAAGCCCTAAGCCATAAGTCGTAACCTCTTAGCCCTCAGCCAACAACCTAAGCCCTAAGCCCTAGGCCCTAGGCCCTAAGCGATTGCCCTACGCCCTAGGCCCTAAGCCCTTGCCCTAAACCCTAAGCCCAAAGCCTAAGCCCAAAGCCTAAGCCCTAAGCCCTAAGCCCTCAGCCAAAAACTAATCCCTAAGCCATAAACCCTAAGCCTTAATCCTTAAGCCCTAAATCCTAAGTCCTAAGCCATAAATCGTCAACCATAAACCTTATGTCTTAAAGCTAGGGCCTAAGCCCGTAGCCCAAAGCCCATAACCCTATTTCATAAGCCCTAAGCTTAAAGCCCTACACCATAAGCCCTAAGCCCTGAGGCCTAAGACCTATCCTGAAGCCGTAAGCCCTAAGCCACTAGCCGAAGCTCTAATCCATATGTACTAAGTCCAAAGCCCTAAGCCCTTAGCCATGATCTGTCAGTTAGAGGCCTAAAGCCCTAATCCTAATGCCTTAACCCCTAACCCTAATCCCTAAGCCCAAAGCTCTAAAATCAAAGCCCTAATCTTAAAGTTCAAAGCCCCTAAGCTCTCAGCCATAATCCCTAAGCTTAAAGGCCTAATTTCTAAGCCTTATGCCCTAAGCCCTTACCCATAAGCCCTTAATCCAAAGCCTTAAGCCTGAATCACTTAGCACTAAGACCAAAGCCCTAAACCCTAAGCCATAATCCTTAAGCCTTAACAGTAAGCCCTAAGCCCTAACACCCAAGCCCAAAGACGTAAGACCTAATCTTGAAGCTCTATGCCTAAAGTCATAAGCTCTTATCCTGAAACCCTATTCCCTAAGCCCTAAGTCCTATGCCCTAAGCCTTAAAACCTAAACCCTAATCCTTTAGCATAAATCCCTAAGCCCTAAGCCCAAAAACAAAAGCCCTAATCCCTGCCCAATTCGCTAAGCCAAAAACTCTAAGCCATAAACCTTAAGCCAAAAGCCCTAAGCTCAAAATCCTAAACATTAAAGTCTAAGCCTTAAGGCAATAGCTCTAATCCCTTAGCCTGAAGCCCTAAGCCCTGAGCACAAAGCCATAAAAACTAATCCCTAAGCCCTGAGTCCAAAGCCATAATCCCATAGCCCTAAACCCTAAGCCCAAATCCCTAAGCCAAAAGCGCTATGCCCTAAGCCCTAATCCTAAAACTTTAAGCCCAAAGCTATCAGCCCCTAGCCCTAAGCCATAAGGCCTAATCCTTATGCTCTAAGCCCAAAGCACTAAATCCTAAACCCAAAGCCTAAAGCCCAAACCCCTAAGCCCTAAGACATATGTCCAAGGCATAATACCCTAAGCATTATGCCATGAGCCCAATGCCTTAAGCCCTAAGCCCTGAATCCCTAAGCTCTGAATCCCTAAGCACTAACACTGAAACCCAAAGCACAAAGTGCTAAGCCCTAGCCCTGAGCATTTAGACCTAAGCCCTAAGTCCTAAGTGGTGAGCCTTAATCCTTAAATTCTAAGCCCTAAGCCATAATTGTAAATCTAAAGCCCTAAGCACAAAGCCTTAAGCACAAAGCCCTCACCTCTAATGCTCAAGTCATAGGCTCTAAGCCCTAAGCCCTCATCCCAAAGCCCAAAGCCGAAAGCAAAAAGCAAAAAGTTCAAAGCCTTAAGCCGTAAGCTTTAAGCATAATAACCCAACCTCAAAGCCCAAAGCCTTAAGCCCTAAGCTCTAAGAACAATACCCCAAGCCCAAAGCCCTAAGACCAAAGCCCAAAGCTCCAAAGCCCAAAGCCCTTTTTCCAAAGCCCCAAGCCTTAGCCCTAATCTGTAAGCGCAGGGCTAACCCATAATCCTTTATCTTTAAACCCAAAGCTCTAATACCAAAGCCCTAAGGTTAAAGTCCAAAGCCCTAAGCTCTTAGCCTTACAACCTAAGCCTTAATTTCTAAGCCTAAAGCCCTAGGCCCTTAGCATAAAGCCGTTAACCCAAACCCATAAACCCTAATCCTTAAGCCCTAAGACTAAAGCCCTAAACCTTAATCCTTAAGCCTTAAGTCCTGGTGTGCTATGGGAACCAGGATCACACACACTTTATCGGACTTGTGGCTTTTCACGTAACCAGGGAAGTCTCGTGTACGGCGATCGGGAAATTGGCTCGGGCCAATTTAAGATGGGGTTTGCGAAAGCGTAATATGATAGGAATGAGGGTGTTTGGTGGTAGAAAATATTGAATGGCTCGGTAGAATGTGGAGATGACTCGGTGGTGAATGTATGGACCGAGATCGGTTTATGGAGGAGTTTGAAGGCTCGGGGATGGAGATGGTGTGAGGTAATGGATTTAGGCAATTCAATACTTGAGCAATCAAAGTATTGAACTCGGTAGACCTTGAATGTCTTCTCGGATATGACGCAGCGATGAACACTCGAGGGTTGATAAGACTCGGCCGGATATGACTCACCAGAGGGGAAATATCGGAGGGAGCTTCGATCCTTTCGGGAAGAAGGTGCAATGCACAATTTTACTAAAAAATCTCTCTATCTCATTAAGGTGTAAGTGTTACACTTAAATAAACAAAAACGTAAAATAACTAAACTAAGAAAGTCAAGCTAAGCCCTTTGATGACTTGAACGTCTTGGATTAGCTTCGGAAGCCTTTGGTTGAATTTAGGTTTGGTTCACTTAGGATTGGCACGGTCGGCTTGGAGTTTGACCGATGGTGCACGAGGTTGACCGAGAGGGTGCGTCGGGTGAGCGGAGCTCCGAACGAATGAGAGATTGGCTCGAGCCAATGTGGATCCGGGGCTTCTAAAGTCTCATCGGTGGTCAACTTGATGCAGCGCACGGTCTGGTTCTTCAATTGTCCGATGATGACTCGAGCGTGTGCGCGGGCACGTCCAAATGGGCCGAACCGGCGGGCGTGCATATGCGAGTGACATGATCGGGGTTAGGAGGTGTCGAGAGAAAAGGGGACAAATGGGAAGACAAGACAATCTGCCGAGAATAAGGAGGACTGGCAGAAACAGGGGAGTAAACACACTAGAGCTCCAAATGCATACGGGCCCTGATGTGCCACGAGGGTCGAGCCCAACGGACTGAGAAGTTTTCACTAACATGGTTGTTCATTTTGTAGGAATCCTAATGACATGCTCGGGGATAGGAGAGGTGTCGGGAGAATAGAGGACAAAGGAAAATTAGCAATCTGCCGAGAACAAAGAAGGTTGGCAAAAACAGGGGAGGAAACTGGTTATGGCCACAAATATACACGTGCGTTTGGGCTAATATATGGTGGACTTAAACTTTAAGGGACGGTCTGTGCTTGGTCCGAAATTCAGAGTGATAGCACGTGTAGAACTTAAAATTGCACGGGTCTACTTTCTGTCACACAAACAGACAAACCAGCTTTGACAGAATAGAGGTATGGGAAAGACCTCTGCACAACTCCCAATGCCGGTGACCTGAGAAGGTGAAATTTTGTAGAAACCAATTTCAACGAAATAGGAATGAATTTCACTTGGTTAGAGGGAAAAAGCACGGGTAGAATAAAAGATACGAGGGATTGAAAATTGGTCGACAGAACTGTCAAAATTCAGGTACTCAGGTGAAGGACAGAGGATAAATGAATGCACAACTCCTAAATGGAAGAAACAAGGGACACAATGAAAGACCAAATATTTTAAGACACGAAGGAGGAATTTACAGACCAAATTTCATAAAATTAGCACACGGAAAACACTAGTTGGCACGGGGGTGGCTTTTGATGCACAAAATCCACTCGGTAAGGAAACCACAACAACAATAAACACCAAACAGCAAAAGACCCGAAACAAATGGGATGGAGTGAGGGCTATGGGACTTCCAAGCTTGCCTTAATCCTAATCAAGTGAGGAGGAAGGTTGGAACAAAGGCTTAGTGATCCTAGCTAAATCACCAACACCAAGACAACAAAGAAGATTGGATATTACTCACCAGGCCTCTGTAATGGCGATGGATGACCGGGTAATCTTTGTCCAAAATTGATGATCTGCCCCATGATGGAAACCTTAGGATGTTGGCCACATATTTGTAGAATAATTCTTGGCCAAATCAGGTCTGGAAGGTATTGGAAACAGCCACACAACCCCCGGAGGTCATCCTGGGCCGAAACCAAAAATGGTGCTATCATCACCTATGATGGTTGGATCATCCTTTTCATGTTGGCACCTACAAAATTAGCACATTTTTTAGACAAAATATTGACTCGGCCTTCGCTTAGAAACCCGAGACCAAGTCCATGGTGCTAGAGCCTTCCGCTTCTAGATGTGCTAATCCGTGGCACATCACTTCAACTTGTAGGCATTCTTATTGATCTTCTCGGTGACTTCAAATGGACCATCGGCCCTGATGTGCAACGGGAGCACATCACCAATCTAGCGCCGAGGAGCACGGCCAAGTTTGCTAATTTGTGTGCTCGTTTTGTAGGAAACATAACCTTGGAGTCACCCACGGAGAATGGCCAAGAAAAGCCCAAGGCGTCCATCATATGGCTGGAGACGAGCGTGACCGAGCACATCGGGCCGGACATGGCGGCCCATGCCGCGGGACATACGACCTTGACCGCGCACGCCGCGACCTTGACCGCACACACCGGGCCGGACATAGCGGCCCATGCTGCGACCAGCATCGGATCGACGGGGGCCACGCGATACGGCCCACGCCGAGACCCATTAGGGTCTCGGCCAACTTCAATAAGTGGCCGAGCGCCACATTTCCCTTCAGCACTTAGAGAC
This sequence comes from Begonia fuchsioides, assembly GCA_003255005.1. Lineage (NCBI taxonomy): Eukaryota > Viridiplantae > Streptophyta > Magnoliopsida > Cucurbitales > Begoniaceae > Begonia > Begonia fuchsioides. The sequence goes on along the minus strand of QAOC01047596.1, from coordinate 15,023 downwards.
TTAGAGAATGAAGATGATCAAGCCTAAACATCAAATGGACGGACTTTCATCCCAAGACACAACCGAGGCCGAGGCCCATGCAACGTTTAAAGAAGCCCAAGGCATCCTTCAAATTTGACCGTGTCAAATCTTTAGGGATAAGATATTTCGGTTGGAAAATAACAAACAAGAGGATTTGGGGGGATTCGCACGCACAAAATCCCATGAATCTCGGAGATACATATCTCGGCCTAGCGCGCCCGAGCGCACCCAGCAGCGCGCCCGCCAGCGCACCCGGCAGTGCACCGCACCCGCCTGCGCGCCCATGGCGCGACGCACCCGAACCACAACGCATCTCCGAAGATCTTCGTGCCAAATCATCCTAGACGTCCAAATCATCCGATGGCTTGAGATTACTAGTTCTCTAATTTTTCGTTTGACTTTGTCTATTTAAAGAACTCTAGACTTACTTGTTTACTTAGTGAATTTTTATCAATACAAAGTGCTTATCGCCTTTTTGAGAATTCCCTCAAATCGTCGATCCTTCTCCGGTGCGTCACATCCGGCCAAGTCTTCGACAACCCTCGTCCGTGAATGGTGAGTCATATCCGAACACGAACTAGGTCTACCTTTCTAAATACTTAGATTGCTCAAGTGTTTAGATCGACCGCACCATACTCTCCTAAATTCCATCCCGTTTCCCGAGCCATCAATCTCCGCCACCACCGATTCCGGTACATCCACTACCCTCCGAACCACCTCCGTTTTTATCCGTGCCATTACCATATTTACACCTTCAATCCACCTTATTTCCATCCCATTACACTTCCGCAACCTAACTCCAGAAATCGCCCGACCATATTTTCCGACCGCCGTATGCATCACCTTCTCCGGGTCACGCGCACGGTCATCTTCCGATCACGGTGCGCCGCTCATCAATTGACGGCACATCAGGCCCTAGGGAGAAGTTTGGACTTTCTTTGGCTAGGAAATCTTTCTTTACTTAAGTGTAGCCACACAAGATCGCCCACTTTGAATTGCACATCCCTTCGGCCACGGTTAGCATACTTTGCATAGACTTCATTTTTCTTGGCTATGGCCTTTTGCACCTTAGCATGCATGGCTTGGACTTGCTTAGCTTTTTGTGCTCCATCCGGATTGGCTAGTTCTTGGCTCGGCAATGGGATCAAGTCCAAAGGAGTGGACGGTTTGAAACCATAAACCACTTCAAATGGAGATGTTTGAGTTGCACTATGCACACTTCGGTTGTATGCAAACTCCACATAAGGTAATTGTGCCCCAATCCGAGACACTTGAAGCATTTGATGTCTCTTGACCGATGCTTGTTGGCTTCTTCAATGGGTTTTGGAGGGATGTCTTTCTTTGGAGTCCATGGTTTAGGTTTGGTATGGCTTATTCTCTTGCCTCGGGGGTGGCTTGTATGGAGTGTTATAAACAAGACTCGGCTTCACCACAAGTTTCTTGCCCCTCTTTTTGAGCTGCCTTTCAAACCGCAATGCCAATTGGATGGCGGCATCCAATGACTCAACAAGCTGCAATTCCATTACATCGCCAAGGTCCTTGTGCAATCCTCTTAGGAACCGGGCTAGGATCTGTTCTTCCGGCTCCTCAAGATCACACCGGATCCTCAAAGTCTCGAACTCCATTAAATACTCCTCAACCGAGAGGTGTTCTTGCTTTAAGTTTTGGAGTTGGTAGAATAACTCTTGTCTATAATGGCTTGGGACAAATCTCCTCTTCATATGCAATTTCATTGCCCTCCAAGTGGTGATCTCCTCTTCACGGTCACGCCTCCTTTGCCCCCGTAGGCTATCCCACCATAGGCTTGCATATCCGTGGAGCTCTAAGGCCACTAATTGCAACTTAGATCTCTCGGAATAGTTGTAGCATTCGAAGACCTTGTCCACTTTGTCTACCCAAATTAGGTGGGAATCTCCATCACATGATCCGTTGAATGGAGGGACACTTAGCTTCACATTCCTCAAATCATCCTCACGGGGCAGCCTCTCTCGTGGTTCAAACTCCTCATCCGAGTCTTCTACTTCATACAATCGGCCTCGGGCATTTCCAGCCCTTCTACCGGGGGTAACCGGGGGAGGTGGCCGAGGAGGATTCGGTGTCTACATCCTTTGCAACAAGGCATCCAGCCTTTGATTAATGCCATTAATTTGTTCCTGCAAATCAGATTCACGGCCTTGGGGGACATTGGTGGGGGAGGAGTTCACTCGTTGAAGGGTGGTCTCGGCTTGGCTGTAAAACAGCCCCACTCCGAGTGGTCATACCACCGCTTTTGTCTGCCATTATATCAAATGAAAAGAAGGATAATCACAAGAGAACACACGAAAAGAAAGAGCTGTGCTCTGATACCAGATGACACGCTCGGGGTTACGAGGTGTCAGGAGAAAAGGGGACAAATGGGAAGACAAGACAATCTGCCGAGAATAAGGAGGACTGGCAGAAATAGGGGAGTAAACACACTAGAGCTCTAAATGCATAAGGGCCCTTGGGCTAGATTTTGGAGGAATTAAACTTTAAGGAGTGGGCTAACTTTGGCCAAATTTTCAGAATGAAAACACGTGTAAAACTTAAGATGGCACGGGACTAGTTTCTAATGCACAAACCGACAAAAAAAGACTTGGCAGTACAGTAGGCAGTGAAAGACTTCTGCACAACTTTCAATACAGAGAGTCTGGGAATGAGAAAATTGGCAGAAATTAATTTCAATGAAAGAGGGAGAGAATGCAAGTGGTGAGACAAAAAAAAACACGGGTAGATTACAAGATATGAGAGTTTAAAAATCAGTCGACAGAATGGACGGATTTCAGGTACTCGGGTGAAAGACAGTGGAAAGATGAAGACACAACTCCTAAATGGAGGAAACAGGGGACACAATGAAAGACCAAATATTTTAAGACACGAAGGAGGAATTCACAGACCAAATTTCATAAAATTAGCACACGGAAAACACTAGTTGGCACGGGGTGGCTTTTGATGCACAAAATCCTTAAAGTTTAAGTCCACTATGTTTTGGGATGAAGTGGCTGAGATTACTAGTGTGATTGATGCATTCCATGGCCCAACCATCCAAGATGAAGATGTTGACATTTTGGGCTTCGGTACAATCTGACCTCTGAGCCTTGGGCAGCGGTTTAAACAACGTCTCACACATTATTTGGCCAAACGTTCTTCATACAAAATGTAGCCAGCATTTCAAGGTTTCCATCATGCTGCAGAGAATTAATTTTGGAGAAATATTTCCCGGTCAACCATCGCCATTACAGAGGCATCCAGAAGGGGTGGCTATCCGAGAACAGCCCACACACCTTCCATCATGCAACGAATAGCCAAGGCCTAATGGAGTCCAATTAAGAGCTGAAGGATGGAGTCCAATTTGGAGCCTCTAAGGAGCGCCCTTACACGTGAAAAGATGAAGGAAAGCATTGGCCCAAAAAGGATGATTGTCGGTTTTTACTTATTTTGGTTTTTTTGAAAACCGGTTTTACTCTTCCTTGCATGGTTTGCGTGAAAACCATGCAAGTATGTTTGTCTCTCTTTTGTTGTAAGTTAGTAAACGTGGCTGCAAGTGGAAAGGTCTTAGGAAGCCTTAGGGGATGGGTTTTACCTTCCCTTAGTGACCATCACTCTTGTTAGTGATGAAAGTCAAGGGTGGGCCCCATTTACCGTACCTTGATGTTGGTTTAGCACTTAGGACTATAGGTGATAATCATGTGCCTTTTATAGCTCGTGGGAAGGAGGGTTTNGTGTATTTTTTCATCAAACCACTTGAATTTTCTTTCCCTTTCATTGAAGTTGTTTTCTACCAATTTTTACATTCCCAGGTTGCCAGAATTTGAAGTTGTGCAGAAATCTTTACCCCTCCACGTCACTATTTTTCTGTTTTGTGTCTGTTTGTACACTCAAAAGTATTCCCGTGCCATTTTAAGTCCTCACGTGTTTTCAAGCTGAAAATTTGGCCCAGCTTAGTCCACTTCCTAAAGTTTCATTTGGCTGAGTTTATTTGACTTAATCCTTTATGCATTTGGAATATTAACCGTTACACCTCACTGTTTCTATCTTGGACTTTCTCCTTGGCAGATTACCCTTGTGTCTTCTTTCTCCCGACACTTCTCATAACCCCGAGCGTGTCACTTGTCCTTGTCCTTGCTGCATGAATGGATCATCTTCTTTATGAATAACTTGGAGTTCCACGTGAGTTGTTGATTGGTCTTTGTCTCGGTAAGATAGGCTATGAACTTCGGGCTCTAAGTTCACCTCTTCAATCTCCCAATGTATGCAATGCTTGGGAAGTTCTTTATCAAGAGAGGAGGGTATGTCTAGGAGGCCCTTTAGTGGAGATGAATCTCCTGCAAAATTAGCAAACATGTTAGATAATTGCCTTGCTCGGCTTCGGGTGGTCGCGCCCTCTGGTTGATGGTGGTTCCCGGGCACATCAGCGAGCTTCAAGGGATCCGTGAGTTTGTTGAGCAAAGTTGTTGCTTGAAGATCCTCTGATGATTCAACAGCTGGTTCACGGATTTTGTGCATGAGAATCCCTTGTACATCGCTGGTGGTTCGGTGATCGGCCTTGTACGTGCGTCCGATGAGTGATCTACGGTCATCAAGAAGATATGCTCGTGCTAATCTGAACCTCTTCCTTTCCTTGACCAAATAACCAAAATACCTAAGGATTTAAGTAAGTTGGCCGATAGGATTTGGCCAAGGTCTTCGAATGGGCCGTAGGTGGGCTGAGGCTTGACCGAGGGTCTGTCAATGATCGGCCGAGGCGGTCCTCTATGGGCCTTCGCTTGTGTAATGAGTTCTTCTCTTCTTGGGCTGACTTTCCTTCCTCTTCTAAGGCTAAATGCTTGCTGGAAGGAAATTGACTAAGTGTGACCGAAAAATAGGGCCCATGGTTGAACACTCGATCCAAGGGATTTGGACCATGCGTTAGTCCATGTCAGTCACTTATTCTGCTGGGCCGAAGCCATAGTGGACTTCGGCTAGGCCAACGACCGAGGCTTGAGTGGTCGTCAGGTCGTGGTCGTGGGCACCCGTTGGGCACGGGGCATGTCTCGGTCACGAGCCTCGGCTGCGTCATGGGCTGGGCTGCCGGGTGAGTCGTGGCCGGGAATGGTCGGGCACCAAGTGATGGAGTGCTTGAGCCGTTCCCGATCATGCTCGGAAGGTGTTTCTGAGGCCAAGAGACCTGCAAAACGAGCAACTAAGTTAGAAAAATTGGGTGGGCTCGTTGGGCTGGTCGGGGCTTGATCCGTGATGTGCTCGGGTTGCACATCAAGTCCTACCTGAAATCGTAAGCCCTAAGCTCTAAAACCTAGACCCAAAGATGTAAGCTGTAATCTTGAAGCCCTAAGACCAAAGTTGTAAGCTCCTATCTTGAAGCTCTATTCTTTAAGTCCTAAGTACTATGCCCTAAGCGCTAAACCCAAAGTCGTAAGGCCTAAGCACTTAGTCGTAAGCCCTAAGTCTTAAGTTGTAAGTCATAAGCACTAGGCTCTAAGAGAAAAGTCCAAAGCCTTAAGCCCTAAACTCTATACCTAAAGCCCTTAGCCCTAAGCAATAAACTATAAGTCCTAAGCCTTAAGGCGAAAACCCTTAGCCTGAAGCCCTTCACCATAATACCTAAGTCCTTAAAATTAAGCCCTAATCCCTAAGCCCAAAGCTCTAACCCTAAAGCCCTAAGTCCTAATCTTCAAGCCCCATGCCCAAAGTCTTAAAGCCTAATCCTAAAGCCCTATACCATAAACCCTAAGCTAAAAAGGCAAAGCCCTAGGCATAAGCTCTAATCACTAAGTCATAAGCCCAAAGCCTTAAGCTGTAAGTCCTAAGAACTAAGCTTTCATACCAATGTTCAAAGCCCTAATCCCTAAACCCTAAGGCATAAGCCATAAGCCGTAACCCTCATCTAAAACCAATAAGCCCAAAGCTTAAAGCCTAAAGCCCTAAGAAAAAAAGCCCAAACCTCAAAGCCATCAGACCTAAGCTCTTTGAACAATACCACAATCCTAGAGCCCAAAGCCTTAAGACCTAAGCTCTAAGCACAATGCCCCAAACCCAAAGCGCTAAGACCCATGCTCTAATCCTGAAGTCCTAAGCTAAAGATCCAAGCCTTAAGCTCTAATCCGGAAGTACTACGACCAAATCACTAAACCTTAGGTCGGAAGCCCAAAGTCCTAATCCCATTACCTTGACCCCTAAGCCCTAAGCCCTAAGCCCAAATCCCTTAACCCAAATGCCTAAGTAGGCTTGAAACAGTTATCCCTAAGCCTAAAGTACTAAACTCAAGCTCTAAGCCTTAATCTTGAAACCCTAAGCCCAAAGTTCTAAGCCCTAATCTTGAAGCCTTATGCCCTATGTCCTAAGTCCAAAGCTTAAAGCCCAAAGTCCAATGCCCAAAGCCAAAAGCCCTAAGCAATAAACCCCAAGCCCTAAGTCCTAAGTCGTAAGTCGTAAGCCTTAGGGTCTTAGACTGGCCAAAGTCCTAAATCAAATACCCTAAGCCCTAAGCCATGAACCCTAAGCCCTAAGACCAAAAGCCTAAACCCTAATCCCTTAGCTAAAGCCTTAAGCAAAAGCCCTAAGTCCTAATTCCTAAGGTCTAAACTAAAAGCTCTAAACCCTAAGTCCTAAGCCAAAGCCAAAATCCTTAAAAACTAAGGTCTAAGTTCTGAGTCCTAAGGAGTAAGCCGGAAGCCCTAGGCTCTAAGAAAAAGGTTTCTTAGCCTTAAGCCTTAAGCCCTAATCCCTAAATCATTAGCCCTAATCCCTAAAATCTAAGCCTGAAGACCTAAGCCTTAAGCCCTAAGGCCTAACAAATAAGCCCAAAGTTCTAAGACCATAACATTTAGTCCTAAGTCGTAATGCCAAAGCCCTAATCCATAAGCCCTAAGCCCCAAAGCCTAAAGCACTAAGTACTAATCTGTAAGTCAAAAGCCTAAAGAACTAATCCCAAAGCTCTAAGACCAAAGCCCTTAGCCCACATCGCTAAACACTAATCCCTAATCACTATGTCGTGAGCCCAAAGCCCTAACCCTAAGCCCAAAGCTTTGAATCCCTAGCCTAAAACTTTAAACCTTAAGCCCGTAGCCCAATTCCTAAGGTCAAAACAATAAGCCCTCAGCCAAAACCATTAAGTAGTGAGCTCTAATCCCAAAGCCCTAAGCCCTAAGCTTAAAGCGCTTAGCTATTCGCCAAAAGCCTAAGCCCAAATCCATAAGCCTAAGCCATAGACACAAAGCCTTAGCCTTAAGTAAAAAGCCCAAACCCCAAAGTCCTTAGCCTAAAGCCCTAAACATAAAGCCATAACCATAAAGTCTTCACCATAACTCATAAGCCCAGACCCTAAGCCCAAACACCTAAGCCTAAGCATAAGCCTTATTCCCTAAGCTCTAAGCCTTATTCCCTAATCTCTAAGCCTTATTCCCTAAGCTCCAAGCCCTTTTTTTCTAAGCTCCAAACCCTATTCCCTAAGCCCCAAATCAAAATCTCTAAGCACCAAAGACTAAAGCCCTAAGCCCTAAGTACTAAGACCTAAGATCGAAGCCATAAGCCCAAAGCTCTAGGCCCACAAGCCTAAGCCCTACGGTCTCACCCCAAAGCCCAAAGCATTAAGCCCTAAAACATAAGCCCGAAGCCCTAAGCCCTAAGACCTAAGCCTTAAACCCTAAGCCCTAATCCCTAAGACAAAATCCCTAAACTCTATGTCCTAAATCTAAAGCTTTAAACCTTGGGCCCTAAATCCTAAAACCTAACCAAAAAGCCCTTGGCCCTTGGCCCAAAGCCTAATACCTAATCTTGTTGCCTTACTCTGAAAGTCCTAGGCCCTAATCCCGAAGCCATAAGCCCTAAGCCCTAAGATCTAAGCCCTAAGCCTTAAGCCAAAAGCCCAACGCCCTAATCGCTAAAAACCAAACCTCAAAGCCCTATTCCCAATTCCCAATTCCCTTAAAACTAATCCTTAAGTCCTAAGCACAAAGTCATAAGCCCTAGGCTCTAAAACCAAAGTCCTAAGCACAGAGCCCTAAGTCTTAAGCCCTAAGCCGTAACAACTAAGCCCAAAGCTCTAAGACCATAGCCCAAAGCCCAAAGCCCTAATCTTGAAGCTCTATGCCCTATCCCTAAGCGCTAAGCCCAAAGCCGAAAGCCCTAAGCTCTAAGCTCTAGTCACTAAGCCGAAAGATGAAATCCTAAAGTCCTAAGCCTACTTTAGAAGCCCGAAGGCTAAAGCCTTATGCCCTTAGCCCACGACGCTAAGTCCTAATCCCTAAGCCATAAGTTCAAAGCTCTAAGCCCTAAACTCTAAGCCATAAACCATAAGCCCTAAGCCCAAAACCTTTAGCCCAAAGCCTGAAGTCTAAATCCAAAATCCCTAAGCCCTAAACAGAAAGACCTAAGCCCTAAGCTCAAAACCCTCTGCCCTAAGTCTTAAACCCACAGCCCAAAGTCTTAGCACTAAGCTCTAACACCCAAGTCCTAAGCTACAAGCCCTAAAGTCTAGACTAAAGCCTAAGGCCAAAGTCCTAAATTATAAGCCCTAAGTTCTAAGGCTAAAGAGTTATGCTCTTGGCCCAAGGCTCTTGGCCTTAATTGCTAAGCTTTGAGCCAGATCCCTAAGTTTTAAGCTCTTAGTCGTGAGCCCTAAGTCGTTAGCCTTAAGTCTTAATCCCAAATCACAAATGTTAAAGCCCTAAGCCTTAACTCGAAAACCATAAGCCCAAAGCCTTAAGTTCTATGCCTTAAGCTTAGTGCTTTAGGCCCTAAGTTTTGCCTAAAGACCAATGCCTTAATCACTAAACTCTAACCCCTAAGTCTTGAGCCGCAAGTCGTAAGCCGTAACTCTTAAGTCGTAATCTGTAAGTCTTAAGCCTTATGCCTTAAGCCTTAGGCTGTAAGCTTTAAGACCTAGGACCTATGCTCTAAGACTCAGGCCTTAGGCCATAAGCCCTAAGCCATTAGCCTTAAGTTGTAAGCCCTATGTTCTAAGTCACTACCCATAAGCCCAAAGCTCTAAGCCCTAGGTCCTAAGCTATGAGCTGTAAGCTTTAAGCCGAAAGTCCATAGCCCTTATCTCGAAGCCTAAGAGCCCTAAGCCCTAAGCCTTATGCCAAAAGTTCAAGGCCCTAATTCATAAGCCGTAAGCCTTAAGCCTACATTTGCCCTAAGTTCTAGGCCCAAAGACTATAGCCTTAGGCACTAAGCCCTATCCCTAAGTCCTAATTCGTATGTAATAAGCCCAAAGTTCTAAGCTAGATGTTCAAACCCTATTCCTAAAGCCCTAAGACCATAGTTCAAAGCCCTAAACCCTCCCCCCAAAACATAAGCCCTATGTTTGAAGCCTTAATCCATTAGCGCTATGCCCTAAACCTTAGGCCGAAAGCCCTAAGCCTTAAGACTTATGCCATAAAACCTAAGCCAAGCCTTAAGTGCTAAGTCCAAAGCCCAAAGCCTTTTGCTCAAAGCAAAAAGCCCTTTGCCCAAGGCCCAANAAAATGAATCAATTAAATCCCCCATAAAGGTTTAGATGTTGAAAGATCGCTTTGAGTAGTTCATGAAACATTTTTGTACTATAGGACCGATTTTTAACCTAAGTGGGGGGTGAATTAGGTTAATGGCGATTTTTCATAAGTTAAAATTCTTAAGTACAAAACTAAAAAGATTGTTTATCAAATTCATCTTATTCAAGCACAATCAACAAAATAAGAGTTGAGAGAGAGAATTTGTCACCAATATGTTTTTGCGGTTCGGCCAACAACTGTCTACGTCCATGCTTCAAGGTAGCTTCGTGAAGATCCTTCACGTGATTGATCTTTCAGGTGTCAATCTAACCTTTACAACTTAACTCTTCTTTCTTAGAGGCGTCACCCCTTTTACAAGTTCACTCAATTCTATCTTTACAAGGATTTACGGTTTCTACACCACCTCTATCAGTCACAAGATGAATAAAACAAAAGTGAATACAAGAGATGAGAGAGTAAAATGACTTGAGAATAATTTTGGCAGCGTTTCGGCGTGTTTTTCTCTCAAGAAAATCGATAATTTAACGGGCTTCTCTTCAACTATTTATACAGCTCAGGCTCGGGCGGTCGACATAAGTACGAGAGCGGTCGACCGCAATATAGCCGTTTAGACTCATTAGAAAGTAGTCGTTGAAGCTTTAACTCTATCTTAGATCCTGAGCGGTCGTCATATTCATGAAGTGGCTGACATAGGTATACTTGATTAGTCCTTGAAGGTACTGCGGTCGACATGAGAGTTGTTTCTGGAACTTCAGTGGTCGACACAAGTAATTAGCGGTCGACATAAGTTCTGTCTTTGGAGGTTCAAATCGGTCGACATAGGTCTTTTGCGGTCGACATTAAGTTTGTCTCTGGGAAATCATCGGTCGACATAAGTCTGTATCGGTCGACATAGGTTACATCTCTGGAACTTTTCCTCTGGTCGACATAGATCTTGAGTGGTTGACACACATCTCTTGGGCGGTCGACATACATCTCTTCTCTGGAATTGTTTCGGTCGACATATGTATATAGCGGTCGACAAACATCTTTTTTCTGGAATTGTTGCGGTCGACATATGTATATAGCGGTCGACATACATCTTTTCTCTGGAATTGTTGCGGTCGACATATGTATATAGCGTTCGACATATATATCTTTTATGAAGTTATTCCGATCAACATATGTATATAGCGGTTGACATACATCTCTTCTCTGAAATTGTTGCGGTCGACATATGTGAACAACAGTCGACATAGCCTATGAAAAACTTATAAAATTCTGCAATACTTGACCAACTTTTTATATATTAAGTGTTCCCTTTTACAAGGATGTTTCACAAGAAATTCATTAACAACATAATTTAGTTTATCTTTCATACATCTTCACAAACAATTATCATAAAAAATACTTGGTTACTTTAAAAGTCTTTAAAGCCAACAATCTTGCCCTTTTTGATGATGACAATCCAATTGAAAGATAAATTGACTATGTTCTAACATTTTTAAATACTCCCCCATAGTATATGCATACTTCTCAATACTAGAGCATAGAAATAGTTAAGAAAAAGAATATCACTTTTTATGCACATTCAGTTATAGATTTCATGTTCATGGAATCTTAATTAAAGCAATTGTATAGAATAATGCAATCTATCTCCCCCATTGGCATTATAAAAAAAATGTTAAAACATTCACAAAGAGATAATGCATCTAGAAACAACATGCGGTAATTCAAAAACAATGTCTTTACATAGAGAGAGATGTCCCAAAATTCCACAAAATATCTAATAAACAAAAAAAAAAAGACTACTCCCATGGAGATCCTATAAGAGGTGAACCATGCACATCTAAGACTGGAGAAGATATAGGCATAGTAGATGGAGAGTCGAGGACCTCGGTTTCTGCATGAGACAGGATCAATACCGTACCGGGGGAGGATATTGGTACCGTGTGAGGATCACGAGCCGGTGTGACAGATGGCTCAATAGTCGGAGCAGGAAATGATTCAGCATTAGAGGCTGGAGAAGAGTGAACTGGAGCTCTAGGACGCGCTGTTGCTGGCTCTTCACAGTCATCTTCTTCTTCAAAGTATTCATCCCAAGCATCAATTTGTTTCTTAAGACCATCAACCTTGTTGTGAAGAGACTCAACAGAGGAAGCGAGACTGGAAATGAGATTAGTGAGCATATCAAAGTGCTCCTCGGACAAGGAGGAAGAGTGATGTTGTCCACGTGTGGTCCGATGCTCAAGAGGAATGTGAATCTCATCGGTAGTCAGGGGAGGATCACTTGAGGTGGAAGAGGTAGGAGGTCGGGGAGGTAAGGTTTTCTTGTAGTGCTAGACTCCATCATCATCTTGAGCTAATCCCATACGGGCAAGTGTGGAGTCAGAATAGATATCAAGGTTCCTAACTTCGATAAATGTCAAGGGAATAGGAAACTCGACTCCTTGCTTTGCAAAATTTTCCATTAGCAGAAGGTTGAAGGGTAACGACTTGGATGCCACATCCAAAACATACATCATGTGCCTCATTATTATGAAACCAACATTGAAGCGACGCCGATGAAAGAACATGTAGAGAACATAAAGTTCCATGTGGCTTATGTGATCTCTATGTCCATCCTTAGGCAAAAGATTGTAGGTGGTGATATGGTGAATTAAACGTGCCTTGATGTTGAGATCACTAGCTTTAGGTTTGTATGGCACATTTTCGGGATCGTTAGCAACCAATCTCACAAAATTCTTATAATCGGAGCACCAAACAAGAGAGGCTTCCTTCCCTTGTTCATAGTATTGATCGGTGTGCTCGTTAATTTGACAATTTAGTAATGAATTCAACAATGCCACTGTGATCTTGATTGGTTTTCCAAACACAAGGCTTTTAAAGGTAAGGGGATGAGGAGTAGAATGCAAGTTAGCACAGAAAAGGCGAATTACCTGCTCATGGTATTGTCTCTTAAAGCTAAACAAGTTGGTTAATCCTAAGTAATCACTAGATTCAGAAAAGTCTAAACAAGTAGGGCCTATAAACCATACTCAAGATTAATGGTTTGGATTGAAAGATTTGGAAATACCTATCTTGAGCCGACTCATTTCGGAATAAGTGTTTGTCAATCGCCGGAGGAGGAGGAGGAGGATTATCAAATTTTGAGGAAGATCCGCTTGACTGTAGGTTGAGAGGAGGAAGCCACAGGGTGTGGAAAGGAAGGAAGTTGAAAGGAATGAGCGTTGGGCACTAACCGGAGGAGGTGGAGAACGCCAGAGGATATTTCGCACGGGAGAGGAATTCTGTGAAATGAAAATATTCGCGGAATAGGGTTTTAAAATAGCAAGAAAATTAGATATCAGTCGACCGATCGTGAATGGTGTCGACCGATTGTGAATGATGTCGACCGATAGGAAGCAGATTTGATAGACCGGTTGACATACTCTTGTTTATGTGGACCGCTTTATGCTAGATTAGAAAGACCGGTCGACATACATAATGTTGTGTCGACCATTGTCACTGAAAAAACAGCAGACAAAAAATATTGTATCTAAGCATCATTGATGTGCCCGGAACTTATCAACGACCGGAAGGAGCAACAACCCGAAGCCGTGCAAGACAATTAGCTAACTTGTTTGTTGATTTTGCAGGTACATTTATTCCTTCACCTCATGATCAAGAACTTCCCAAACATTGCTTACAATGGGAGTATAAAGAAGGGGAAAAACTAGCCGAGCTCCAAGGTCTTCCTTGCCGAAGTTCACCACCCGAGACACAACTATCCTCGGTTTCATGGGCCTCCACTTGGGAGATGACGTCTCCCAAAGAAAGTCTCCAAGTTATGTTTGAGTTTTGTGATTGTAAAATACTCATATGATTGGAAGTGTTTTGTTGTAATACTTGGTTCGGTTTGAACCAATTTCAATGGGTTTGTGGTTCGGCTTTGACCAAACCAAACTCCCATTGATGGAACTTAGGTCCAATCCTAAGTACCCATTTTTTTTAGTCCTCTTTTGGTCTGTTAGGGTCGTGGGTTTTTGCTGAAGACCCACATATAGGTGGTTTGTGTGGTTTTGGTGGGACCCATTCTCACCAAACTCCTATGTTAGCCACTTATTATCCCTATTTTAGGTTTATTTTGTTTAATGTTTATGTTGTATTTGGGAAGAGGTATATGAAACCCTCTCCACGTCTGTAAAAGGCAGAAAAGAATTTGGATAAACTTTGGAAGCTTGAAGCTCTCAAACCCCTCCCCTTTTCTCTCGGCATTTGGATGAATGGTGAGTAATATCCATTTCATTCATTTTCCTTTGGTGTTGGTGATTTTTGCTAGGATCACTTAGCCCTTATTCCAACCTTCCTCCTCACTTGTTTAGGATCAAGGTAAGCTTGGAAATCACATAGCCCTCATTCCACCTTGTTGGTTTTTCGGTTCTTGCTGTTTTGGTGTGCTTGCTGTTTTTGGTTCTTTAATTAAGTGGATTTTGTGCATCAAAAGTCCACTCCGTGCTAATTTCCGTTATCCGTGTGCTAATGTCTTAATATTTTGGCTGAGCTCCTCATTCCCATCTTGAAATATTTGTTGTTGGCATATCACTCCCATATTTCTTCAATTCGTGGTCAAGCTCGTTCTTTTCTCCATCTTCCTAGCGGATTAAACATTTCAGTCCCATTCTGTCGACCTATTTTCAAATTTTCATAACTTGTAATCCAGTCGTGAGTTTGCCTCCAAAACCCCACCATTCTCTTCCCCTTTCATTGAAGTTATTTTCTGTCAATTTTGGGCTTCCCAGATTTCCTACATCAGAAGTTGTGTAGAGACCATTCCTTACCTTGTGTACTGCCTAAAACAGTTTTTTTTTTGTCTGTTTGTGCACCTGAAATTCACCCGTGCCATTTTAAGTTCCACATGTGCGTTGCTCCTCCAAATTTAGCCAGCCTTGACCCATCCCTTGAAGTTTGACTCTGCCAAGTCTTAGTTCAAACTCCCGAGGGCAATTAGGGTTATCGTTGACTCCACCCTCTGTTACTGCCTAATCATTCCTACACTTGGTAGTTTTCCTTTCTTTCATTACCCTTACTTTGTATCCGACACTCCCCATCCTTTGGAGCGTGTCATTTGGTATCAGAGCTCAGCTCTTTCTTCCCTTGTTTCCCTGCTGTTAAGTCCTCTTTCAATTGTTTCTAATGGCACATAAAAGTGGTGGTATGACCACTCGAAGTGGGGCTGTTTTACAGCCAAGCCGAGACCATCCTTCCACGAGTGAACCACCTCCCCAACCAATGTCTCCCCAAGGCCGTGAGTCCGATTTGCAGGAACAAATTAATGGCATTAATCAAAGGCTGGATTCCTTGCTGCAAAGGATGGAGACTCCACATCCTCCGAGGCCACCTCCTCCGACTACTCCCGGTAGAAGGGCCAGACATGTCCAGGCTCGATTATATGAAGTTGGAGATTCAGAAGATGAATTTGAACCAAGGGATCGAGCACCCCGTGAGGATGATCTAAGGAATATAAAGTTA
>QAOC01047592.1:25318-49912 GCA_003255005.1 Begonia fuchsioides | reverse complement strand
TTTAGACTTAAAGCACTTGAACAAAGTTGGGTGTTACAGTTTATGGAAGGGCAGTAACCTAATTCTTTTGAATTTCGTAATCGATGGTATGTTCCACGTAACAGAGAATTGAGGAATGAGATATTGAGATAAGCTCACTCTTCAAAATTTTCGGTTCACCCAGGAAATACAAAGATGTATCAGGATTTTAAACAGTGTTTTTGGTGGCTTGGAATGAAAAAGGATATCGTAAAATATATTGAATCATGTGTTGTATGCCAACAGGTAAAGGCAGACATCAGAGGCCTGCAGGAATGCTGAAGTCTTTGGTGATTCCACAATGGAAGTGGGACCATATTTTCTATGGATTTTGTAGTCGGATTTCCAACAACGATTAAAGGTCATGACAGAATTTGGGTAATTATTGATCATTTAACAAAATCTGCTCATTTTATTTTAGTAAGAACAAAATTTTTCGTGGAAAAGTATGCTGAGTTATATGTGCAAGAAATTGTAAGATTACATGAAATTCCAATTTCATTGTGTCCTATAGAGATCCAAAGTTTACTTCAAGATTTTGGAAGAATTTGAAAAAAGCCATGGGAACTGAGTTGGCATTTAGCACGACATTTCATCCTCAAATTGATGGCCAGACTGAGAGGACTATTCAAATCCTTAAGGATTTCTTGCGTGCATGTGTTATGGACTTTCAGAAGTCATGGAGCATGTTGTTACCACTAGAGGAATTCCCATATAACAACAGTTATCAATCGTCTATTGGTATGGCTCCATTTGAAGCGTTGTATGGAAGGAGATGTAGGTCTCCATTATGTTGGAATGATGCCGGAGAAATTAAAATCTATGGACCCGAAATGATACAACAAATGGTAGAACAAGTGAAAACCATACAACAAAGGATGAAGGCTGCCCAAGATCGTCAGAAAACCTATGCGGATCGGCGACGAAGAGCACTAGAA
The DNA here is from genome assembly GCA_003255005.1 of Begonia fuchsioides. Classification (NCBI taxonomy): domain Eukaryota; kingdom Viridiplantae; phylum Streptophyta; class Magnoliopsida; order Cucurbitales; family Begoniaceae; genus Begonia; species Begonia fuchsioides. The sequence goes on along the minus strand of QAOC01047592.1, from coordinate 48,956 downwards.
TTTAAGGAGGGAGATGAAGTGTTTTTGAAAGTTTCGTCATTCAAAGGTATGATGAGGTTTGGGCAGAAAGGGAAATTGGCACCGAGATTCATTGAACCATTTAATATTTTGAAGATAGTGGGAAACGTGGCCTATATGTTGCAATTATAAGAATACTTGGCAGGTGTTCACAATGTGTTTTATGTGTCAATGTTAAGAAAATGCATTCGTGATCCATCCCAGGTGATCGAAGTAGAGTAGATAGAAGTAGAGCCAACTATGAATTACGAAGAGCAACCAATAAGAATACTTGATACGAAGATGGAGTTGCAGAACAAGCAAATCTCATTGGTGAAAGTTCTATGGTGAAATCATAACGTGGAAGAAACCACCTGGGAAAGAGAACAAGAAATGAAAGAAAAGTATCCATATATGTTTGAGGTTTAAATTTTGAGGATAAAATTTTTATTGAGGGTAGAATGTAACAACCCTCATTTTTTTATTTTAAGAATTATGATTTTGAAATGAAAGCATTTAAGATTATTGTTATCAATGTTGCTTAAATATTAGAGTGTTAAGGTATTTTGGATATTGGTGAATTAGTAGGTTGAAGGTGATGAAAGAAACCGTGATTAAGCGGTCGACTGCTAGGTATAGCGGTCGACACTTTGCAATCGGTTGGCTGCCATTATTAAGCGGTCGACACTTTGCTTACCAGTCGACCCCATGATCGAGGAGGGGTCGACACAATATAACAATACATCATACTATCGGTCAACCCCAGGATCAAATGGTCGACACCTTTAGTCAAGCGGTCAACCCAAGGATCGAAGAGGGGTCGACACTGTCACGACCCGAAGGGGGGCCTGGCAGAAACACCAGGTCAGATAACCAAATCCACCTTGGCGGACTCATGAAATCTGACCCAAAGGCTATTTAAACTTGCGGAAATTTCTCTTACCAAAATACCCTAGGTCTATCCATCCAAAATGTTTTAAGTCATAACATAAATAAATCATTATACAACCAAATCGAAAGAATATTATTCAATTGTATCCACTCACAAATTCTTACCAGTTACAACAAAGGAAAAATAAGTAAAGAGATTCTTCCAAGAAATCTCTACGAGTTCCAAAATCTACAGCTAGCCTGGTAAAAAATATTGTCGATTGAGTGAGTGACAAACTCGTAAGTTACCTATATTTAATCCATTCTGGTTAAAACTTAGATTTTTGTCTTTTTCCCAAAAATCGCGATCTATTCTATATGATGCACGCATTTTGAAATTCAATCAAAATCATGCATATTTCACCATTTCAAATCCCGGCTCCACGAGCCCAATAAAAATCAATCATTTCCCCTTGGGAAAAACCGGGCCCATCAGGCCCCTATGAGGTATTTAGCTATACTATAAAATACCCTCACAGTCATGTAAACATCAAATACCGGTGAAAAAGAAGTGTCACACAAGGACCACCCCGGCACACCATAGAAAGATGGGCAAACGGCTTACCATCTCATGAGTGAGAAAGAAACCCGGTGCCGGTCCCTCCTGGGTACCAACCTTAACCACTCAGATCAAACCATAGTTGCCTCAGCAACTGCCATCCAAAGGCCTCCCGGTAAGGTGTCCCGGACCCAAGCAACTGTAACGCTGCACGCATGCAGTAACCCTAACCAAGTTTAGGGGTATTTAAGGTGCCCCAGGGAACGCGTCATCACCGCCCCATCACCATCCCATATCACATCAACTGATAAGACACAGGTCGACCCTACCAACTACCAACGAATAGGGTCGATCGCCTGACCAACCCTACCAACTCCGAATGAATGGGGCCTACCGGCCGACCGACACTCTACCAACTCCAAACGAATGAGGTCGATCACCTGATCAACCATACCAACTCCGAACGAATGGGGACGATCGTTTCAAAGAAAATCCACATTTATAAAACAAAATCCAGTTTCTAAATAAACATGGAAATCCAAAACCCAATTCGATATCCACTTCCATCCAAATAGGCAAACAAAAGAAATATCAATCATTTAAATCATGTAAATCAGAAATATAAATCATGCCCTATCTGGATTATAAGTTTTAATACTTTAAAACTTACGTGCGCCACGTCGTTTTGGGTGTCAACCACCAAAATATGGTTATTATCAACTTTAAACCATGCATCTAGAATTAATGGAGAAAACACAAATAACTTACCTCTTTTCCCTTTCTTTTTCCTTTTCTCTAGTTCCGGGCTCGGTTGAATTTCGTTAAACTCCTCTGTAATATCCAATATACAGTGTATAAGAGAAGAGAAATCAAACCAAGCAAAAAGATGGAAAAACGGGCAAAAGCGGCACTCCAGACCCTAGGGTCCGGTTCGTCTGAACCGGTTCGGACTGAACCAGTTTGGGTTGAACCGATTCAGAAGAACCGTTGATTGGTCAATAGTAATGCTTGACCCGGTCAACATTTGACCATTGACTGGTCAACTTCGGGTCAGGACAGTCTGACCCGGCCCAGGTTGACCCGACGAGCGCAGACCCACGCGCTCGTTTGCCGGCCGACGACGATTTCCGTCGCCGGCACCGATTCTGGCCTCCGTTCTCAACGATCTTTTCACCAAAACATTTGTATCTTAGATAAAAACTAAGATTTGAAAAACCGACACGAAAACTCCAAACTTTCGGTTTTTCTTAGATCTCTCACAAAATACGAGCTTACCTTCAAAACCGCTTGTACAGACTTCTTTATCTCTCCAAGACGGACGCTCCGACACCAAGATCTTGTCAGACTGACGTCGTTCGCCGGCGTTCCCTTTTCTCCTCTCTCTCTCTGTTTCTCAGCGTCCGGGGGAGGAGAAGCTTTTCTTCTCTTCTAATATATAATATAATAAAATTATATTATATTAAATAATATAATGTTATTAAAACATAATATATATATGGTAACGTTTTCGATTTTCGTTCGATTCCCGTTGTTCCACAAAAAATCTCATTACGTTTATGTGTTCACTGATTTTGTAAAATCAGCTTTTACGTCACATTTGAAAATCGTAGCTCGATTTTGTTCTGAGATATCTCAATTTATTTAGTTTGACAAAGTCGTCGCACGTGGCATATACGACAAATTTACGTTTTGTATACAAAGTTTGATTAGTCAAACTTCGCGAAAAATTTTCCTTGAAATTTGGGATTTAAAATTTTGGGTTATTACATACACAATCTAAAACTTTTGAATGCTTTCGGTCGAAACCTTAAGTAGCAGTCGACACCTTGTTGAATAGCGGTCGACACCTTGTAGATTTAAGTTGAAAAGTCAGCAAAGAACGTGGAGGAATCTGATGGATGGATGTTTGAGGAATATTTTTTTTTATTAATTAAGGAGCAAGAAGGCATGGTCTGCCATTTCCCTACCAGCATGACTCCTTCTCCCTATTTCACTTTAAGTTATCACGTCTTGATTAAGGGGAGAGTGAGATTGAGATAGAAAGAAGTCTTGTGAGGTGAAAACTCTGAAGTTTTCATGGAAGCTGAGGTTCAAAGTAATTTTTCTATCTCCTGAGTTTCTTTTAGGTTCAGTAAGGATAATATGATTGTATTGGATGAATTGGTGGATAAATACGGATGATTTCATGTTAATTGCCATGAAATTGGTTAATCATGCACAAATTTAGAGTTTTTAAAATTAGGTCAAGTTTTAGCAAGAATTGAGTTTATTTCCTTCATAAAAGTTAAACTAGACTCTTAGAGTAATCTATAGCCATTTGAATCACTCCATTTCAAGCTTTGTAAACAAAGTTATGGATGTTGCAAGCTAGTAGACAAACACTGGGAGAGGAATTCAGACGACCGTTTTGTAGTTGAGATCGTCCGTTTTGTAATTAGGTCGACCGTTACCGGTCGACCGGATCACGATTTGTAGAAGGCATGCTCTCTGTTTTGAGCAGCGGTCGACACCTTGTTTTATGCGATCGACCGGTTATGGATTTAAAGCAATTCATACGCTCATTTTCTAAATTTGATGTCTTCTAAGAAGTTATAGTGGACTCTTTAAGAACCAATTTGACACCTTGAGCATCACAAATGGATCATTAACGAGGAATTTATAGTTCTTTGAAATAGAGATAAAAAGTTAAGAGTTTATTACTTCTGATCCTTAAATGATCTATAGGTTTAGGTCATCGATTGGATTAAAAATGAGACTCAAGTGGATCAACTCAATCTAGCTACGAAGGTAAGATAATATTAAGATTGTATGGCCCTTAAGTGAGACTACATTGCAAAGATTAAGATGCCTGTTTGATGTGTGTTGCATGTTTATTTTCATGACATGTTTGATGTTATACTTTTTTTCATGTTTTGTTTGATGTGATTTAAGTGATGTTTCATAGTCACATGGTCATCCATCATAGTTTTACAAAATGTCAACGAAATGATTTCATGCATTGTTTTACAACGTAGTTGGAGGTAACAAGATATGATTGGTGGTATGGGACGCTGAGCACTCCAAGTAGTAAGTGGGCCCAAGATCAGTAGAAGTTGAAGAAGGTGGAGGGAGTGTTCTTGAGATCCTGTAATATTTCCAAAGATAAAGAAGATATGAAACCTAAGAAACGTGAATTAAATTTAACAACATAGCATACTCATGCATTACACTTTATATTTATGCTTCTTACTGAGCTTTAGGCTCATAGTTTAGGCTTTGCAATGTAGGGAATGTAATGGAGGAAATGGTGCAAGTGACTGATCAAGGAGTTAGAGCAGAAGAGTGTTCAAATGATACAGTTTCTTGAGTGACGACCGACAGAGATTGATGCATGACACACACACAGTTAGAATATAAAATGTTTTGAATGTTTTGAAGATGTAATTAAAATGTATACTCTTATTTTGGTGTGATGGATTACCAAAGGTATCAAAAATGAATGTATTTTAAGTTTAAGTAATTGTCTTCCGCTGTAGTTTTAAGATATTAAATGCTAATGTATTTTATTTAAAGGTGGAATTCAAATGTATTTCGACGGTTTTCTTTGTAAACTGATTTATAACCTAAAGATAGTTTTTAGAAATTAAAGTAACAAGTTTTCCACCAACGTAAGAAAGTAAAGTGAGTAAGTAAGAAGAGCAGTAAGCGTGTCCTCAGAATTGGGTCGTTTTAGAATCGATTCCCAAGAGCTATTCTATGTCGACCGGCTACTAAGGTGTCAACCTCTTAACCATGGTGTCAACCGAATCGATTCTGAGAGCTATTCGATGTCGACCGGTTACTAAGGTGTTGACCGCCTAACCATGGTGTCGACTGAATCGATTTCCAAGAGCTATTCTATGTCGACCGGTTACTAAGGATTTGATCGCTTAACAATGGTGTGGACCGAATCTATAAAATTTTCCAACCTTTCCGAATAGCATCATCTCATATACCCCTTAAACATTATTTTTTTCATCACCTTCAACCTACTAATTTACTAATATCTACAATACCTTTATACTTTAATTTTTAACCAACATTCATAAAAAATTCTTAAACAATTTCATCTTAAAGTCAAAAATTCTAAAAACAAATGAGGGTTGTTACACAGAAACTTAAAACACGAACCCAAAAACCCAAAATACTAAACCCAAAACCTGAAATCCGAAACCCGAAACAAAAATCCAAAAACTTGAAAACAAAAATCCGCACCCCAAAACCATAAACTCATAATCGGAAACTTGAAAAACTAAACTCAAAACTCGACCCCCGAAACCTTAAACTTTAAACTTGAAAGTCTAAATCAGAAACTTCCAACTCGAACCCAAAACACAAAACCCAAATTCTGAATGTGTAACCCGAACCAAGAAAGCGAAAACCGTAATCCAAAAACCTGAATTCAAACCTCCAAACCAGAAACTCAAAATATGAACCAAAACCCCAAACCCTGAAATAGAAACCGAAAACAAAATGTTGAACCCCAAAACTGGATAGCCAAAAACATAAACCCCCAAACTCGAACCTTGAAACCCAAACCCCGAAACCTAATAGCCAAAACCAAAAACCCAAAACCCGAAACTCAAACTCCAAAACTCAAAAAATGAACCCCAAACTCGAAACTCGAAACCCAAAACTTGAAACCCAAAACTAGAACCCCGAAAGCCAAACCAAAACCTGAAACTTGAAATATAAAACCCGAACCACTAAACCCAAAACTAGAAACCTGAAACCGGAAACATAAAACCCAAAACACAAAGCATAAAACTTGAATACCAAAGCATGTAACTTGTAGCCAAAAAACTAATACAAAAAATTTGAACCCAAAAATACGAAACCCAAGACCCAAAACTTTAATCTTAAACTAAAAACCTGAACATAAAAATGCTAAATTTAAAACCTAAACCCCGAATACTAAAGCACGACCGTAACCTGAACCCCAAAACCCGAAACTAAAAACTCAAAACCTAAAATCTGAATCCCGAAACCCAAAACCAAAAGAAAAAAAAATTAAATTCGTAACCCGAACCCCAAATAGAAAAACACAACACCCGAACTCGAACCCCGAAACCCAAAACCCAAACCATGAACCAAAAACCCAAACCATGAAACCAAAAAACCCAAAACCAAAAAACATGAAACCAAAAACTTGAAACCTAAAATGGGAACCCCAAAACCGAAAACTAAAAACATAAAAGCTAAACCCCCAACCCGAAACTCGAAACCCGAAACCTTAAACCTAAAACTCGAAACTCGAAACTCGAAGCCCAAAACCTAAAACCCCAAACCTGAACACCAAAACCTGAAACCCAAGAACTAAAACTTTGACCTCAAAACTCAAAACCCAAACCTCAATACTTGAAACCCAAAGCCCAAAAACTCGAAACTGGAAACCAAAAGCCCAAAAGCTAAAACCCAAAACCTAAACACCAAAACACTAAACCAAAGACGTAAAACTTTGACCTGAAAACTTAAAACCCGAAACCCAAAACTCAAAACCCAAAAACTCAAAACTCAAAACTCAAAACTCAAAACCCAAAACCTAAATCCCGAAACCGGAAATTCAAAGCCAAAAAAAAAAAGGAAAACCATAACTTGAACCCACCCGAAACTTGAAACAAAAACCTAAAACCCAAAACCAAAAATCCAAAACTTTAACCCCAAAAATAAAAACCCCTAACCGACCCTCAAAACCCGAAACCCAAGAAACAAAACTTGAACCCTGAAGCCTTAAACCCAAACCATGAACTACAAACCAAAAATAAAAATCCAAAACCCAAACCCTGAAAACCTAAAACCCGAACCCCAAAACCAAAACCCTGATGCCCAAAACCCAAAACCTTAAAACCAAAACTCAAAACCCAAAACACATAACAATAACCCCTTCAACACGAAACTTGAAACCAGAAACCGGAAACATAAGACTTGAAATCCAAAACCTGAAGCCCAAAACTAAACCCCAAAAGCCAAAAAGAATGACCTGAGACTGGAACATCGAAACTTAAAACCCAAACCTCATAACTCGAAACCCAATACCTAAATCGAGAAAACTGAAACTCGAAACCTGAATAAAAAAAAACTCTAACCTGAACCTCAAAATAAAAAAATTAAAAAAAAACCAAAACCCGAAACCAAAAACCCAAAACTTTAAGCCCAATAATTTAAACCTCGTAACCCGAACCCCAAAACCAGAAACCCAAGATTGAAAATTCAAACCTGGTAATACAAAACCCAAACCCTGAAGTCGAAAACCGAAAACTGAGTCCCATAACATAAACACTGTAACCGAAGACCCAAACCCCAAATCCCAAAACCCAAGACCGTAAACCCAACACCAAAAACCGAAACCCAAAACGCGAACCCTAAAACCTAAAACTCGAAACCCAAAACCAGAAACCTAAAACCCAAAACCCGAACAAAAATCTCAAAACCCTAATCACGAGACCTAAAACTAAATACCCAAAACCTGAAACCCAAAAACTGAAACCCGAACCCCACAAAAAAACCAAGTCCCAAAACTCGAACCAGAAAAGAAAAACTGGAACCCAAAACCCATAACTAGAATGCTCTAAACCCGAAACCTGAACCCAATAATCCAAAACTCAAAACTAGAAGCAGGAAGCCCAAAAACAGAAACCCGTAACTCGAACCCCAAAACAAAAATCCCAAAACTTTAAACTTGAAACTTGAATCTCAAAACCCAGATTCAAACCTTGAAACATAAAACCCGAACCCCAAAACCCATAACTCGAAACTTGAATTTGAAACTCAAACTTGAAACACAAAACCCGAACCCCAAAACCCATAACTCGAACCCCAAAACTCGAAACCTGAAATCTAAAACTTAAAACCTACAACTTGAAACCCGAAACCTGAAGCCCAAAACTCGAAACGTAAAATCCAAAACCCAAAACTTAAAACGTGAACCTTAAAACCCAAACTTAAACCCTGAAACATTACATAAAAATCCCATAACCTGAAACCTAAAAATTAAATGTATAAAAACAAACCCCCGAACTTGAACCTCAAAACTTAAAACACAAAACCTAAACTTGAAACCCATATCCCAAAAAAAGAACCCCGAAAACTAAATTCAAACCTCGAATCAAAAATCAAAACTTTTAACATGAAACCTAATCTTCAGACCCCAAATCCTGAAATTGAAACCCTGAACCCTAAACAAGAAACCTAAAACTTGAAACATGAAACCCAAAACCCGGAATTCAAAACCCCAAAACCTAAAACTTGAACCCAAAAACTTAACCCCAAACCCAAAACTCGAAAAAAAAAACTAAAAAGCCAAAAACCAAAACATGAAACCTAAAACCCAAAGCTAAAAACCTGAAATCTGAATCTGAAACTTGAAACCGAAAACCTGAACGCCGAAACCAAAAACCCAAAACCCGAACATCGAAATCCAAAACCCAAAACATGAAACCCAAATTGAAACCTCAAAACCCGAAACACGAACCCTGGACTTTGAAACCAAACCTTGAACCCTGAAATCTTACCAACTAAAACCCAAGACTCGAACCTTGAAACCTGAAACCTGAAACCTGAAACCCGAACCCCAAAATCCAATACCCAAAACCCAAAACTCAAAACTCAAAACTGGAAACATAAACTCCAAAACATGAAAAACGAACCCTAAACTTGAAACCTGAACCCTAAATCACATAAACCAAAACCCGAAACCAGAAACCTAAGACTTAAATTAAGAATCCCGAAAAGCAAATTTAGAACTCGAAACCTGAAACCAAAAACATGAACACCGAAACCTTTAACCCAAAACCTGAACTTTGAAACCGAATTGAAACCCAAAATTTGAAACAAGAAACCGAAAATCCAAAACCCAAACTCAAACCTCGAAACCCAAAACCTAAAAACCGAAATCCAAAAACTGAAACATGAGACCTAAAACTCAAAACAATAAACTCGAACCCTGAAACCCAAAAGCCAAAACTGGAACCACAAAATAGGAAACCCGAAACCCAAAACCCAAAACCCAAAACCCAAAAATGGAATCCCGAGACCCAATACTCAAAACTAGAAAACGTAATCCCAAAACCTGAAAACTTAAAATTGGAAACCCAAAACCCGAAACCCGAAGGCAGAAAACTTAAACATGTAGCCTAAAAAAAACATTAAACACAACACCCGAAACTCAAATTCCCAAAAAGGGAATTCAAAACTAGAAACTTGAAACCAGAACCCAAAACCTTCAACCCTATACCTAAAACAAAAAACCCGTACTAAAACGGCAAGCCCTAAATCGGAAACCCAAAACCTAAAACAAGATACCTAAAATCTGAACATGAAACGCATAACACGAAACTTGAAACCCAAAACCTGGAACTTAAAACTCATAACGCAAAACTTGATACTTTAAACACAAAAACAAATACTCAAAACTTGAACCCCAAAACATAAAAAACAAACCCTAAAAGCCAAAACTCGAAACCCAAAACGCAACTCAAAACATTAAACACAAAAATCAAAACATGAAACGAAAAACCTGAAACCCAAAAACAGAACCCCAAAATCGGAAAACCTAAACATGAAACATAAAACACAAAACTTAACCCCAAAACATGAAACCCAAAACCCAAAAAACACAAACGAAAATCCAAAACCAAAAACCCTAAAAACGAAACACAAAATCTGAAACCCAAAACCCCGAAACATGAAACTCAAAACTTGAAACAAAAAACCTGAAATGAGAAACCTAATATTCAAAACACAAAAACCGAATACTAAAACCCAAAACTCAAAACCTGAGACTCCAAACACAAAACTCAAACCCAGAACCGAAAACAAAACCCTAAAACTCAAACCGTAAAACTTGAAACTAAAACCTTTAGACCTAAAACCCAAAACAAAATGACTTAAATATGAAACCCAAAACCTGAACCCTAAACCCGAAAACCTAAACATGAACTTTGAAGCTAGAGACCCAAAACTCGAACGCCAAGCCCTAAATCGGAAACCAAAACCTAAAACCAGATTCCTAAAATTTGAAACACGAAACATAAAACTTGAAAACTATAACTCTAAACTTGACCCCCAAAACCTAAAACCCAAGACACGAAACTTGAACCACAAAACATGAAACCAAACCCCAAAAGCCAAACTCGAAACCCAAAATGCGACTCAAAACTTTAAATGCAAAAACCAAAACATGAACCAAAACATGAAACCCAAAAAGCGAACCTCAAAACGCGAAGACAAAAACATGAAACACAAAACTCAAAACCCAAACTCTGGAACCCAAAACTTGAAACTCGAACCCTAACACCAAAAACCTCAACCAAACACTCAAAACGCAAACCCGAAAACCTAAAACTTGAAACATAAAACCAAAAATACAAATTCAAACCTCGAAACCCCAAACCCGAGCTCTGAAAAAACTCAAAATTGAAAACTTTAAACAAAAAACTCAAAACCCAAAGTTAAAATACTTAAATCGATAACCTGAACCCAAAAACCCAAAACCTGAAACTTGAACATCAAAACATAAAACCCAAACGTTGAACCTGAAACAAGAAATTTGAAACCCAAAACTAAACACAAAAATCTTAACCCCGAAACTCGAAAACCAAATTTAAACCTTCAACCCTGAACTCGAAAAACAAACTTTAAACCCTGAGACCAAAAACCTGATCCCCAAACCCTAAAGAAACCTGAAACTCGATACATGAATTTTAAACCTCGAAAACCGAAACTTAAACTCCAAACCCTAAACCCTAAACCCAACACCCAAAACCTAAAACCTGAAACCTAAAACCTGAAACCTAAAACGTAAACCCAAAACCCAAAACTTGAAACCAAATTCAAACCTCAAAAACAAAAACCCAAACCATAAACCCAAAATGAAACCTTAACACCCCGAAACCCAACAACCCAAACTTGAACCCTGTAACGAAAAAATCAAAAACCAAATCTCAAAACTCAACTCTGAAACTCGTAAAATGAACCCTGAATTTGAAACCCAAAACCTGAGACCCAACACCAAAACCCTTAAACCCAAAACCAAAACCCTGACCCCAAAAGCTAATACCCATCGCCAGAAACCTTAAACCTGTTATCAAAAACTTAACAAAAAAACCAAAACCCTAAAACCCAAAACTCAAAACCCAAATCCCGAAACCTGAAGCTTGAAACCCAAAATACGAAACCTAAAACCCAAAACCCAAAACCTAAACATGAAAACAAAAAACCCAAAACCCAAAACCTAAAACCCAAAAACCAAAAACCAGCATCCTAAAACACAAACGCAAACTGAAACATGAAACCCAAAACTCGAAACACAAAACTTGAAACCTAAACCATGAAAACTTAAACAAGTAACTTGAACAGCAAAACCAAAAACCCAACACCCAAACCTCAAACATTGATACCCCAAACGCAAACCCTAAACTCGACACTCAAAACTTAAAACCCGAAACCTAAAACCCAAAACTTAAAACCCAAAAGCCAAAACTTGAAACTGTGAACCTGACCAACAAAACATCGAACCTGAAACCCAAAAACAGTATTCAAACTTCGAACCCAAAAATAAAATCTGAAACCCAAAACCCAAAACTCAATCTTTGACCGCCGAGACCCAAAACTTGAACCCTAAACCCTAAACAAGAAACAAAAACTTACAAACCAAAATATGAAACCCGAACCACGAAACCTAAAATCCAAAACATAAAACTCAAACCTTGAAACCGAACACCCAAACTCTGACCCTAAACCCAAAACTCGAAAAACGAAACTCAAAAGCCAAAAGCCAAAACCTGAAACCCATAGCACCAAACCTAAAACTTGAAACCCAAAACCATAAACCTAAAACCTGAAGCCCAAAAACTAAAAATTGTATCATGAACCCAAAATCCAACTCCCAAACTTGAACCTCAAAAACCAAAACCCAAAACCTAAAGCCTAAACCTAAAACCCGAATCTGAAAACCCAAAACTTGAAACACAAAAACTGAACCACAAAACACAAAACTTGAAACTCAAAACCCGTAACTTGAAACCCGAAACCCAAATTCAAACCTCAAACCCGAAAACCCAAACTTTGAGCCCCGAGACCTAAAACTCAAACCCAAAAAATAAACAAGAAACCTAAAATTTTAAATCCAAAACCATGATCCTGAAACCCAAAACCCAAAACCCAAAACCTTGAACTCTAACCTTAAATTTAGAAATCCGAACATCAAATCCAAAAACTGAAACATGAACTTTGAAGCCCGAGACCCAAAACTCATACCCAAGCCCTAAACCTGAAACCCAAACACAAAAATATGAAACCATAAATTGACCAAAAAGCTGAAACCCAAAACTGACCAGAAACCTGAAACCTGAATCCCAAAACTCGAAACCCAAAATCCGAAACTCGAACCCTCAAACCCAAACCCAAACCTTGAACCCCTACCCAAAACTTGAAACACAAAAGTCAAAAGTCAAAAGTTAAGACCCAAAACCATAGATTTGGGCTTAGTGCTGCGAGATTTTTGTTTTAGGCTTTGGGTTTAGGACTTTGGTCTTAGATATTTGGGCTCAATGATTAAGGATTATGTTAGGGCTTCTGGCTTAGGTTTTAGGGCTTTAAGCTTAGGGCTTAGGGCTTACGACATAAGGACTTAGGGCTTATGATTTAAGCTTATGGCTTTGGGCTTAGGGATTAATTAATTAGGCTTTGGCTTATGTATTTGGGCTTAGGTATTAGGGCTTGGGCTTCAACTCAAGGCTTGGGGTTTGGGGTTTAGGGGTTCACTATAGGCTTAGGGCTTAGGGCTAAGGGCTTTTGGTTCAAAGACAAAAGGTTGAAGGCTTAGTGCTTATGTCTTAGGGCATAGGGCATAAGGCTAAGGGCTTATGTTCTTAGGACTTAGTGTAGAGGGCTTAAGGCTTAGGATTTTGTGTAGAGTGGTTAGGACTTTGAACTTTGATCTTAGAGCTTTAGGGTTAGGGCTTAGGCATATAGCTTAAGAATTTTGGCATAGGATTTAGGTGTTTAGGATTATCGATTAAGGTTTAGGGGTTTAAACTTAAGACTTTTGTGATTAAGTCTTTAGCTTAGGACATAGGGCTTTGGCTTAAGTCTTAGGGCTTAAGGCTTAGAACTTCATGTTAAGAGCTTAATGCTTACATCTTAGTGTTTAGGTCTTAAGGCGTAGGGCCTAGGATTTAGGGGTTTGGGATTTGGGCTTTGCACTTAGGACTTAAAGCTTAGAGGTTACGTCTTAGGGCTTACATCTTAGGGCTTACGGCTTAGGGCTTAAGGCTTATAGATTAGAGCTTAGGGCATAGAGATTAGGACTTAGGACTTAGGTCTTAGGCCTTAGGGCATAGGGCTTAGAGCTTACGGCATACGGCTTAAGGCTTTGGACTCAGGACTTTAAGTTTTTTCCCTAAGCGTAAGGGCTTAGGGCTTAGAGCTTTCAGATGAGATGTCTAGAGTTAGGGCTTAAAGTAACAAATTAGGGCATTAGGCATAGGGTTTCGAAATTACAGCTTGAATGTTAGGGCTTTGGGCTTAGGTATTATGGCTAAGGGCTGAAAGCTTATGCCCAGGGCTTTGATTTAAGTGTTTAGGGCTTTCTTCTTAGGCTATGGGCTTAAAGACTAGGACATAGGAGTTGGGATTATGGTTTTGGGATGAGGCTTTTGGGCTTTAAGCATAGGGCTTTTCATTAGAGGCTTAAGGCTTAGGATTTAGGACCTTGAGCTTTTTATATAGGGCTTTGAGCTTATTTTTATCGACACTGGGCTTTTGGCTTAGGTCTAAGGGATTTGGCCCAAGGAATTAGGTCTTTTAGATTAAGGTTTAGGCTCAGAGCTTTGGGCTCATAAGCTAGGGCTTAAGACTTAGGGCTTTACCTCTTTGTTTAAGGATTAGGTTCACGGCTATGGGCAAGGCCCAAAGCATAGGCTTAAGTATTTTGGGTTTTTGAGTTCAAGTTTCGAATTTTAATTTTGGTTTTGGGTATCAGGGTTTCGGTTTTCGTTTTGAGTTTTCGATTGTGTATTTTAAGTTCAGGTTTTGGGGTACGGGTTTAAGGTTTTGGATTTCGTGTTTCGGGTTACAGGTTTTTGGTTACGAGTTTTGGAATTTGGGTTTAATCGCTCGGGTTTCGGGTTTAAAACTCGAAACCTAAAACCTGAAACCCGAAACTTGAAAAGTTAAACCTATAACACGAACCACAAAACCAAAAACCCAACACTTGAAACATGAACCTCGATACCCAAAACTCAAACCCTAAAACCCAAAACCAAAAAACCTAAATACCAAAACTTAAACCCAAAACTCCAAAACCCGAGCCCAAAAACCCAAAACCTGAAACCCGAAACCCGAAACCTGAAACCCAAACCCAAACCCAAACCCAAAAACCTAAAACCAGAAACCCAAAACCCGACACACGAAACCCGAAACCTATAATGAGAAAGCCAAAACTCAAGTCTGGAACCCCGAAACCCAAAACTTGAAACTTGAAACCCGAAACCAAAAACCCAAACCTCAAAACCCGAACACAAAAACTGTAACTTGTACCCAAAAACTCGAAACCCTAACCTCAATACCTAAAACCCGAAACCCGAAACCTGAAACCTGAAACTTAAAACTCGAAACACAACACCCAAAGCCCGAAAAGTAAATCCAAAACCTAAACTACAAAACCCAAAACCCAACACCCGAAAGTCGAACCCCCAAAACCCTAACCTTATCCGAAACTAAAAACCCGAAACCCAAAGCCCAAAACCCAAAACCGAAAACCTGAACACCAAAAAACCCGTAACTCAAATACTAATCTGAAACCTGAAACCCCAACCCCAAAACCCAAAACTTAAAACCTAAAACTTGATCCCTCAAACAAAAATCCTGAACCCTGAAGCATAAACCCAAAACTTAAAACACGAAACTAAAAAGCCAAAACTCAAAACCTGAAACTAAAAACCCAAAACCTGAATCCATAAATCCGACTAAAACTCAAACCCAAAACCTGAAACCATAAATTCGACTCAAAACTCGAAACTCAAAACCTTAACCCAAAAAGACAAAACCTCAAACCCGAAACCTAAATTCAAACGTCGTAACCGAAAACCTGAACCGTGAACCCCAAAACTTGAAAACCTTGAAACCTGAAACCTGAAACCAAAAACCCAAACTGTGAGCCGTGAACCTCGAAACTTGAAAACCTTGAAACCCGAAACCAAAAACCAAAAACTTGAACTCCAAAACATGAAAACAACCCGTGAATTTGAAACTCAAACATGAAACACATAACCCGAACCCCAAACCCCAAAACTTAAACCCTGAAACTCGAAACCAGAAATTCAAAACCCTAAACCCAAAACTCAAACCCAAAATCTAAAACCCAAACTAAAAATCTGAACCAAGCAACCCAAAACAAGAACCCCGAAACCCAAAACAAAAAACCCAAAGCTTGAAAACCAAAACTTAAAAATCAAAATCTAAACCCCAAAAAGTGAAACCCATAACCCGAACCACAAAACCCAACACCCGAAGTCGAACCTCAAAACGTGAAACCCAAAACTTAAACCTGAAACCCAAAACTCGAAACCCATATCCAAAACAAGAACAACAAAAGCTGAAAATCCATTTCTATTTCAAATCCACAACAAAAACATTGAACCCGAAACCCAAATGTTTGAACCCTAAGATTCAAAATTGGAACCCTGAACCTTAACAAGAAAACCAAAACTAGAAACTTGAAATCCGAAACAAGAAACTTGAAACCCAAAACCCAAAATATAAATCTCGAACACTGAAACCCAAAACCTGAACCCTAAACTAGAAACTGGAAACAAAAAAATTAAAAGCTGAAACCCAAAACGAGAAATCTAAAACCCAAAATCAGAAACCTGAAATCCAAAACCTTAAACTTGAACCCTAAAACTTGTATACCGAAACATGAACACAAAAACCCAAAACATAAAAGCCAAAACCCGAAACCCCAAAACCTAAACCCTAAAACCAAAACCCAAAAGAAGAACTTTGAACCCCGATACTTAAAATTCAAACCGTAAGCCCTAAATCCAAAACAAAAAACCCGAACCTGAACCCCGTAACTCGAATCTAAAAACCAAAAACCCAAAACCAAAAATTCGAACACTGAAATCCAAAACCTGAAACCCGTAACTTGAATTAAAAACAAACCTATAACCCAAAACCTAAAATTTCAACACTAAAACCCAAAATGTGAACCCTTAACCCTAAACAAAAATATCATAACAAGATACTAAAGAGTCAAAACCCAAAACAAAAACCTAAAACCCAAAGCTCAAAACCTAAAACCTGAAACTCGAAACAAAAACTCAAAGAACCCAAAAACCTAAAAGCCGAGACCTGAAACCGGAAACAAAAACTCAAAGAACCCCAAAACCCAAAACCTTAAACTTGAAACCTGCAACACAAAAGCAAAAACCGGATACTCAAAAAACAAAACTCCAAACCTGAAACACGAAATCCAAAACCCACCAGAACCTCGAAACCTGAAACACAAAACATAAAACCTTAATCCCGAAACCAAAACTCCAAAACCTGTGCCCCAAAAAAAGAAACCTGAAGTTTGAAACCCGAAAACCAAAACCCAAAACATGAAACCAACCCAAAACCTAAAACTTAAAAGCCAAAACTCAAAACTCAAAAGCCGAACCCAAAAACTTGAAGCATGAAACCTGAAACAAAAAATCCAAACCCCAACAACCAAAAATAAAAGCTGTAATCTGAACACCAAAACTCGAAACCCAAACCCCGATACAAAAATTCCAAACCAAAAGCTTGAAACCTGAAACTTGAAACTAAATCTAAACACCAAAATTCAAAACTTTCGAACCCCAAATACAAAACCCTAACCCTGAACCTGAATTCCAAAACTCAAAACCCGAAAGAAAAATAAAAAAATAGAAACCCAAAAGCCAAAACCTGAAAGTTGAACCCTCAAACCAAAAACTCGAATCATGAACCATAAACCAAAAACTCGAAACATGAAACTAAAAAGCCAAAACCAAGAAACATAAATTCAAACTTGAAACTCGAAACCCATAACCTTAACAATGAAACTTCAACCTAAAAATGTAAAACCAAAAACAAAAAACCTCAAATTCAAATTCAAACCTTGAAACTCTAAACCAAAAACCCGAAACCCAAAAACCAAAACCCCAGACCTAACCTTGAAACTTGAAATCCAAACCCATAACCCAGTACCCAAAACCCAAAACCCAAAAACGAAAGCCCATAACCCAAAACTCGAACTGTAAAATTAGAAAAAGAACCCTTAATTCAAAAATAAAACCTGTAACACGAAACCCTACACCAAAACACTATAACTCAAAAGTTGAAACTTGAAACACGAACCCAAAATCCCAATACTAGAAACCCAAAACTCAAAAACCTGAAACCCAAAAGCCAAAACTTGAACTCCAAAACCTGAAATCGGAACCCAAACCCCAAAAACTAAAACCCGTAACCCGATTTACAAAACCCAACACCCAAAATCGAACCTCAAACCCAAAACCCAAAACCCAAAACCTAAACCCGAAACCCAAAACCTAAAACCCATATCCCAAAAGAAGAACCCTGAAACCCTTAAAACAAATTCAAACCTTGAACCCAAAATCAAAACTTTGAAGCCGAAACCCAAACTTTGAACTTCGAATCCTTAAACAAGAACCCCAAACCCAAAACAAGAAACCTAAAACTTGAAACATGAATACCAAAAATCACAAAAATTTAGAACCTGAAACCGGAAACCTTCAACCAAAAACTTGAAACCCAAAACCTGAACTGTGAAACAAGAATTGAAACCCAAACTAGGAACAAAAACCTAAAACCTGAACTCAAACCTAAAAACCCAAAACCTGAAATCTGAAATCCAAACCCTGAAACGAGGGACCTAAAACTCAAAACAATAAACCCAAACTCTAAAACCCAAAACCTAAAACAAGAACCACAAAATAGGAAACCCAAAACCTAAAAATCGAACACTGAGACCCAATACCCAAAAACTAGAAAACTTAATCCAAAACATGAAAACTAAAAACTCGAAACCCAAAGAGGGAGTTCAGAATTAGAAACCTGAAACCCACCACCCGAAACCATTAAACCTAAACCTGAAACCCAAAACCCGTAATCTTAACTTCAAAACCTGAATTTTTAAAACAAAAACATGAACACAAAACCCAAAAGATGAAACTTGAAAAGCCAAATCTGAAACCCAAAACCTTATAATCGAAACCCAAAACCTGAAACTCAAAACCCCCAGAACCCAAAAAACTAATCAATACCTGAATATAGAACCTAAAAACCTGAAAGTCGAAACCAAAACTTAAAACCCAAAACATAAAACTAGAAACCCAAAACTTAAAAAAAAAAACCCCAAAACCTAAACCCTGAAAGATAAACCCTGAAAACTTAAACCAAATTCCTAAATCCTGAAATAACTCAAAATCAACCCCGAAACAAGAATCCCAAATCCCCAAAAAAAAACCAAACCCAAAATAACGAAACTCAAACCCAAAACCCAAAACTCAAACCCCAAAACCTGATATGAGAAACATAAAATTCAAAACACAAAACCCAAATCCTAAAACCCAAAACTAAAAACATGAGTCTTCAAATACAAAACTCGAACCGTAGAACAGGAAACCAAAAACCAAAAAACTTAAGTCTTAAACAAGAAACTCGAACACTGAACTCGAAATCCAAAACATGAACTTTGAACCTAGAGACCCAAAACTCAAATGCCAAGCCCTAAACCAGTAACCCAAAACCTAAAACAAGATACCTAAAATCTAAAACACGAAAACCAAAACATGAAACTTGAAATCCAAAAACAAAAACTTAAAACTCAAAACCCAAATCTTAAAACCTGAAACCCAAAAATTAAAACTCGAAACTCAAACCCTAAAACCTAAAACTCAAGAGTCAAAACTTGAACCCCAAAACATATAAATCGAACCTTAAAAGCAAAAACTTAAAACAAAAAACGCGACCCAAAACCTTAAACACAAAAACCAAAACGTGAAACCAAAAACTTGAAACCCAAAACCAAACCCCAAAACCCAAAATTCAAAACATGAAATCCGAAACTGAAAACACAAAACATGAATCCCTAAACTGAAAAGTCGAACCGAACCACTCAAAACTTGAACCAAACACTCAAAACTCGAACCCAAAAACCCAAAGCCGAACCTTAAAACAAAAATTTGAATTCAAACCTCGAAACCCAAAACCCCGAGTTCTGAACCTAAAACCTGAATCTCAAACCCTGAAACCCAAAAATAAAAAACCAAAGCTCAAAACGCGATACCCAAAACACGAAACCTGAAACTTAAAACTTGAAACTGTACCCCAAAATACAAACCTCAAAATCTAAACCCTGAACCCCAAAACCAAAACCTTAAACCCCAAAACTTGTAACAAAAAACTCAAAATTTAAAACATTAAACCAGAAACTCAAAACTGAAGTTAAAAAGCTGAAACCGATAACCTACACCTAAAAATCCCAAAACTCAAAACATTTGGGCTGACGGCTTAGGCTTTGGACTAACAGCTTATGACATAGAGGTTTGGGTTTAGGCATTTGGGCTTCGTTATTTAGGCTTACAACTTAAGACTTTGGTCTAAGGGCTTTGGGCATTGGACCTTTTGCTTTGTGCTTTGGACTTTAGGCATAGCACTTAAGGCTTAGAGTTTTGGATATGGGTTGTGCATCAAGCTTTGTTCTTAGGTCTTACAGCTTTTGGCTTTGAGCTTGGGGATTAGGTCTTATTGCTTAGGGATTAATGTTAAAGGATTAGGACTTTGGGATTTGAGCTTACCTTTTAGGGGTTATGGCGTAGGGCGTACCACTTACAACTTTGGGCTTAGTCCTTAGGGCAATAGCTGTAGGAATTAGCTCTTAGGGCTTAGAGCTTTGGACTTTCAGCTTTTGGCTTATGAATTATGGATTCAAGTTTCAGGCTTGAGGTTTAGGGCTTCGAGCGTATTTGTTAAGGCTTAGGGCTTAAGACTTAAGGCTTTAGGCTTGGGCCGTAGGAATTAAGCTTAGGGCTTAGGGCTTAAGTCTTTTGGCTTAGGGCTTAGGACTTTTCGCTGAGGAGTTAGGGCTTTAGAGTCAACGGTAAGAGCTTTGGACTAAGGGCTTAGGTCTTAGGGCTAAAGGCTTTGAACTTAGATGTGACGACCTAGAGCTTAGGTTTTATTGCTTTAATTTTGTGCGTAGGACTTTTGGCATTATGCTTTGGGCTTTGGGTCTATGGCCTACAACTTAGGCTTTAGGCTTAAAGCTTTGAGCCTATGGTTTAGGGCTTAGTCTTTAGGCTTTGAGCTTAGGGCTTAAGGATTTAAGATTAAGCGTTAGGTCTTTTGGCTTAGGGCTTTGGGATTTATTATTAAGGCTTATGGTATGGGGCTTAAGCTTATGGATTGAGCTTAGGGTTTAGGGCATTGTGGTTAGGGCTTTGGGCATGGAGCTTTGGTTTTGAAGCTTTATCCTTAGGGCTTACAACTTAGGACCGACGACATATGGCTTAGGGCATTAGGATTTGGGCTTTGGGCTTAGGTGTTAGTGTATTGGACTTGAGGACTAGCGATTAGGGCTTTAGGCCTAATTATCAAGGTATAGCCCTTAGGTCATACGACTTAGGGCTTTAGGCTTAGTATTTATGGCTTTGGGCTTTGGGCTTTGGGCTTTGGGATTAGACCTTAGGGTTTATGGCTTAGGGCTTATGGATATGGGCTTAGGGATTGAAACTTAGGCTTAAAGCTTTGGGGTTTTTCTTTAGAAATTAGGTCTTTGGATGTAGG
Source organism: Begonia fuchsioides (assembly GCA_003255005.1). Lineage (NCBI taxonomy): Eukaryota > Viridiplantae > Streptophyta > Magnoliopsida > Cucurbitales > Begoniaceae > Begonia > Begonia fuchsioides. The sequence continues at coordinate 27,694 of QAOC01047592.1, read as the reverse complement.
GATTTAGATTAAGGGCTTTTCGCTTAAAGCTTTGGTCTTTTGTGCTAAGGATTAGGGGTTTAGAGTTAGGGCTTTTGAGCGGTCGACAGAACTTCTTACCTGTCGACATAAGTTGCTTCTTCGACACTTCTAACTCTTCTGTTATCCGTGCGGTCGACATATTGAGCAGTTCGGTCGACATAAGCTTTAAAAAAAAACTTACCGAATTCTGCAGCACTTGCTAGACTTTAATTGTACCCTTAAGTTTACTTTAAGCATTGAGACGTATTTGATTTTATTTTTCATAGATAATTAACATAGTTATCATAAAAAATAATTGATTGCTTTAAAAACTTTTAAAGCCAACAATCTCCCCTTTTTTATGATGACAAAACAATTGAAAGATAAATTTACTCCCCCATACAATATGCATGCATGTTTTATAGATATTCAAAGCTCCCCCATACATAGTCACTTATTCTCCCCCATTGACATTATAAAAAAAAATATAAGCATCAAAGAGAATAGAGCAGTAAAGCACAAAGATAGAACATTGAATCACACAAAAAAAATATTGTTTACGTACAAGGAGAGGTGAACAAAAGATGAATTACTAAGAAAAGCTAAGATTCAAAGTCTAAAAGAGATTTAAACAATATCTACTTAGATATCCTTTTCTCCTCTTAATGCCTCGTCATCTAAGGATGGAAAAGTAATCGGTGAGGAGGATGGGGAATCAAGAACCAGAGTTCCAGTGGAGGAGGGAATCAACACCGTCCCTACTTCAGGAAGTTGCTCCTTGACCGGATCACTAGCCGGTGTGACATCTGGCTCAGCTGAAAAAGGAGTAGGTCGTGCTGAAGATCTTGGATCATCCTTTTCATGTTCTTCTTCGTCTTCATAGTAGTCGTCCCAAGCATCAACTTGTTTCTGGAGATTATCAACCTTATGATGTAATGACTCAACTGAGGATGCTAAGTTTGAGATGAGTCCTGTGAGCATATCAAGTCGTTCCTCAATCATGGAGGAAGAGAATTGTTTCTCGCGAGCAGTCCGATGCTCTGGTGGAATGTGAAGCTCGTCTGATGTCAAGGGTGGGTCATTTCTTGAAGAGGAAGTGGGAGACTTGGGTGGCATGTTTTTCTTGTAATGCCAAACTCCATCATCATCCTGGGCTAATCCCATCCTTGCAAGTGTGGAGGCAGAGTAAACATCAAGGTGCCTGACCTCGATGAAGGAAGTTGAAGGAGGAAACTGAACACCTTGTTTTGAGAAAATCTCCATTAGGAGGAGATTGAATGGCAGGGACTTAGATGCCACATCCAGGACATCAAGCATACGCTTCATAATAATGTATCTGACATTGAAGCGTCTCCGTTGGAAGAACATGTAGAGAACATATAGCTCCATGTTGCTGATATGGTCTCTATCCCCGCCTTTGGCCAGTAGGTTATAGGTAATGATGTGGTGTACTAGGCGTGCCGTTATATTGAGATCACTTGCCTTTTGTTTGTACGGGACGTTCCTTGGATCCTTAGCGGTTAATCGCAAGAATTCTTGATAATCTGAGCACCGAACTAGTGAGGGTTCCTTCCCTTGCTCGTAGTATTTATCAGTGAACTCGTTTGAGGTACACTTGAGCATTGTGTTCAAGGAGTCAGCAATGATTCTTATAGGATATCCTAACACATAGATCTTAAGGGCGAAAGGGTGAGGAACTGAGTGCAAATTTGCGTAAAATAATTGGATTGCTTCCTCATTGTTACTACTCCTTAGGCTAAACAAGGAAGTTAAACCCAAATAATCTGTGTATTCAGAGATATCAATACCTGCTATTCCATGTGATAAATATACTCTACTTAGGATTAGAGGTTTTGATTGAAAGTACTGAGTATACCTCTCTTGAGCCTTTTCGTTTCGAAATAGACGCTTATCAATGGACGGAGGAAGAGATTCTGAAGGTTTGTCTGACTGTGAAGTTTGTTTCCTCTTGGTCGGAAGTTTAAAAGTAGAAGCCATTGATCTTAGGGAAGCTTAAGATCTAAGGCAAGGAGTGAAGGGAGGATAAAAAAAAATCGCGAGAGAGAGAGTTCAAAACTGAAATCCACCCACGGGAAGGGTTTTAAAGATGTATCTTTGGTCGACCGAATCATGATTATGTCGACCATTCTATGACAGAACCGAAAGTCCTGTCGACACACCCGAGGTTATGTCGACATCTTTTTAGACAGAGCCAAACATCCGGTCGACATACACTTGTGTATGTCGACCGCTGTCACAGTATTTAGCAGAATAATAAGAAAATGATGTTCTTAAACACCATCAACCCGAATAATCCCTAACCTAGTTCTAATTCCAACAAATGTCTTCTCATCCAAGGGTTTTGTGAATATGTCT
>QAOC01047592.1:3869-21856 GCA_003255005.1 Begonia fuchsioides | reverse complement strand
AATGTTAGTGAAACGAGTAAACATGGAACTAACCATTTCATCAGTATGCATAGAAAATAGTTCATATTCATGTACAAGCATACTTAACTTATTTTCCTTTACTTGGTTAGTTCCCTCATGGGTTACTTCAAGCAATCGCCAAATTTCTTTAGCATTGTCACAACCTTGTACTCTATTAAATTCATCTCCATTTAGAGCACAATACAAGGTGTTCATTGTTTTGGCATTTAGACTTAATTTTTTTAAGTCGTTCTCATCATATTCATTACTAGGTTTTGGAATATTAATCCCATTCTCAAATTTAATTGGTATATATTGACCATTTTCAATTATGTTTCATACACTATAGTCCATAGCTTGGACAAAAATTGTCATCCTAGTTTTCCAATAAGCATAGTTATTTCCGTCAAAAAGTGGGGGTCTAGTAATTGATTGCCCCTCAGTGTGTGAGTTGTTCAGAGAGAAGGCCATTTTAAATGATCACACACGTATGTTTAACTTATAGAAACTTTCTATGTCACCTGCTCTGATACCAATTGTAGGATCGTGTTTAACCTAAGTGGGGGGTTGAATTAGGTTAATAGATATTTTTATAAGTTTAATGCAAATTCTTGATTTCTCTCCTAAAACTAGGCACAAACAATAATTAAATAGTTTAAGGGAGAGAGAGATAACACTGAGATTGTTAACGCGGTTCGGCCAACCTTGCCTACGTCCGCGCTTTAAGGTTGCTCCTTGAAGATCTTTCCGCTCTACCTCGAACTTTACTATGATTGACTTCCGGGTGTCAATCAAACCTTACAAATGACTCTTCTTTCTAAAGTACCTAAATATAATAGTAGATGACAATTTCATAAAGACCCATGAGACCAGCAAAAACTAACAAGCTCCTCAACCCAACAATAAAGTGATTAGTTGACTTTTTTTTTTCAAAAAGATGAAGATGTAATTTTAATGGCATCTCAGAGAATATTGCCAAATCCAGTTCTTAAGGCGTCACATTTCAAGTTTAACGGTAAAGAATAAATAAAACAAATAAGAAGCATAACATTAAAAGCATTCCATCATATTTCGAAAGTAGGCAACAATTTCATGTAGACCTTTGAGACTAGCAAAAAATACCAGCTTCTCAACCTAACTATAAGGTGATTAGTTGAATTTTTTCTTAAAGATGAAGATGTATTTTTAATTCAACTTATAGAATTTTTCCAAATCCAGCTCTTAAGGCGTCACATTTTAGGTTTGAAAGTATATAATAAATAAATGAAATGAGCAAGATAAAATTCAAAGAATTCCATCATAATTCTAGAGTAGTCTTAATAAAATGGTGGACGACAATTTCACATAGATCTTGGACACTAGCAAAAAAAATCAGCTCCTCAACATTATCATAAAGTGATTTGTGGACTTTTTTCTAAAATATAAAGATGTAATTTTAACAGCCTCTTAGAAAATATTCCCAAATCCAACTTTTAAGGCGTCACATTTTATGTTTGGAAGTATACAATAAATAAATCAAATGAGGAAGATAACAGTACAAGCATCCCATCACAATTCTAGAGTACGTGAAGATAATGGTGGAAAAAATTTGATATAGACCTTTGAGACTAGCAAAAAATACCAGCTCCTCAACCTAACAATAAATTTATTGGTTGACTTTTTTCTTAAAGATAAAGATGTAATTTTAAAGCATCTCAAAGAATATTAAAAAATCCAGCTCTTAAGGCATCATATTTTATGTTTCAAAGTATACAATAAAAAAAATAACTATGAAGGATCACATTAAAAGCATTCAGTCACAATTCTAGAGTACCTGAATATAATAGTGGACAAAAATTTCATAAAAACCTTTAAGACTAGCAAAAACTATCAAGCTCCTCAACCCAACAACAAAGTGATTGGTTGACTTTTTTTTCTAAAATTTGAAGATGTAATTTTAATGCCATCTCAGAGAATATTGCCAAATCCGGCTCTTAAGGCGTCACATTTCCAGTTTGACAGTTAAAAATAAATAAAACAAATAAGAAGCATAACATTAAAAGGATTCCATCACATTTCAAAAGAAGGCAACAATTTCATATAGACCTTTGAGACTAGCAAAAAATACCAGCTCCTCAACCTAACGATAAAGTGATTAGTTGACTTTTTTCTTGAAGATGAAGATGTAATTTTAATTCAACTTATAGAATATTTCCAAATGCAGCTTTTAAGGCGTCGTATTTTTAGGTTTGAAAGTATATAATAAATAAATTAAATGAGCAAGGTAACATTCAAAGAATTTCATCACAATTCTAGAGTAGTCTTAATAAAATTGTGGACGACAATTTCATATAGATCTTGGACACTAGCAAAACATATCAGCTCCTCAACACTATCATAAAGTGATTTGTTGACTTTGTTCTAAAAGATGAAGATGTAATTTTAAAAGCGTTCTAAAAAATATTCCCCAATCCAACTTTTAAGGTGTCACATTTTAAGTTTGGAAGTATACAATAAATAAATCAAATGAGCACGATAACAGTGCAAGCATTCCATCACAATTCTAGAGTACGTGAAGATAATGGTGGAAAAAATGGATATAGACCTTTGAGACTAGCAAAAAATACAAGCTCCTCAACCTAACAATAAATTTATTGGTTGACTTTTTTCTTAAAGATAAAGATGTAATTTTAAAGCATCTCAAAGAATATTCTCAAATTAAGCTCTTAAGGCATCATATTTTATGTTTGAAAGTATACAATAAATAAAACAACTATGAAGGATCACATTGAAAGCATTCCGTCACAATTCTAAAGTACCTGAATATAATAGTGGACGACAATTTCATACAAACCTTTAAGACTAGCAAAAACTACCAAGCTCCTCAACCCAACAATAAAGTGATTAGTTCACTTTTTTACTAAAAGATGAAGATGTAATTTTAATGGCATCTCAAAGAATATTTCTAAATCAAGCTCTTAAGGCGTCACATTTTTGGTTTGAAAGTATATAATAAATAAATAAAATGAGAATGATAACATTAAAAGCATTCGATCACAATTCTAGAGTACCTTAATATAATGGTGGACGACAATTTCATACAAATCTTTTAGACTAGCAAAAAATACTTGCTCCTTTAACCCTACCATCAAGTAAGTGGTTGACTTTTTTACTAAAAGATGAAAATGTAATTTTAATGGCATCTAAGAGAATATTCCCAAGCTCTTAATGTGTCACATTTCAAGTTTGAAAGTACACAATAAAAAATGAAATGAGCAGGATAACGTTAAAAGCATTCAATCATAATTCTAGAGTACTTGAACATAATGGTGGACGACCATTTCATACAGATCTTTGAGACTAGCAAAAAATACTAGCTCTTCAACCTAACCATAAATTGATTTGTTGACTTTTTTCCAAAAGATAAAGATGTAATTTTATGGAATCTTAGAGATTATTCCCAAATCAAGCTCTTACGGCGTTACATTTCAAGTTTGGAAGTATACAATAATTAAATCAAATGAGCATGATAACATTGAAAGCATTCCATCACAAGTGTAGAGTACCTGAATATAATAGTGGATGACAATTTTATACAGACCTTTAAGACTAGCAAACACTACCAAGCTCTTCAACCCACCCATAAAGTTATTTGTTGAATTTTTTAATAAAACATAAAGATGTAATTTTAATGGCATCTCAAAGAATATTTCTAAATCACGTTTTTAAGGCGTCACATTTCAGGTTTGAAAGTATATAACAAATAAATAAAATTAGTAGGATAACATTAAAGCATTCCATCATAATTCTAGAGAACCCGAATATAATTGTGGAAGATATTTTTATATATATCTTTGAGACTAGCCACAAATACGAGCTCCTCAAGCCAACCATAAAGTGATTTGTTGACTTTTTTCTAAAAGAAGAAAATGTAATTTTAATGGCATCTCAGAAAATATTCTCTCATCAAGTTCTTCAGGAGTCACATTTTACGTTTGAAAGTATACATTAAATAAATCAAATGAAAAGCATTCAATCACAATTCTAAAGTACCAGAATAAAATCGTGGAAGACAATTTCAAATAGACCTTTAAGACTCGCAAAAAATCTAGCGAGCTCCTCAACCCAACTATAAAGTGATTTGTTGACTTTTTTTTAAAAGATAAAGATGTAGTTTTAATGTCATCTTAGAGAATATAACCAAATCCAGCTTTTAAGAGGTCACATTTCAAGTTTAGATATATACAATAAAATAAATTAAATAAGCAAGATAACATTAAAACCATTCCATCAAAATTCTAGAGTACTTTAATGTAATAGTGGATGACAATTTTATACAGACCTTTAAGACTATCAAAAACTACGAAGCTACTCAACACAACTATAAAGTTATTGGTTGACTTTTTTACTAAAAGATGAAAATGAAATTTTAATGGCATTTCATAGAATATTTCTAAATTAGGTTCTTAAGGCGTTACATTTCATGTTTGAAAGTACATAATAAATAAATAAAATGAGTAGGATAACATTAGAAGCATTCCATCACAATTCTACAGTACCTCAATATAATGGTGGATGACAATTTCATGTAGATCTTTGAGACTTGCAAAAACTACCAGCTCCTCAACCTAACCATAAAATGACTCGTTGACTGTTTTCTAAATGATTAAGATGTAACTTTAATGGCATCTTAGAGAATATTCCCAAATCCAGCTCTTATGGCATCACATTTAAAGTTTCGATGTATACAATAAATAAATCAAATGAGCAAGATAATATTAAAAGTATTTCGCCACAATTCTAGAATACCTGAATATAAAGGTTGACGACAAGTTCATGCATACCTTTGAGACTAGCAAAAATACCAGCTCCTCAACCCAACCATAAAGTGATTGGTTGACTTTTTTGTAAAAGATGAAGATTTAATTTTAATGGCATCTCAAAAAATATTTCCTAATCAAGTTCTTAAGGCATCACAATTAATGTTTGGAAGTATACAATAAATAAATCAAATGAGCAGGATAACATTAAAGCATTCAATTACAATTCTAGAGTAACTGAACATAATGGTGGACGACAATTTTATTCAAACCTTTGAGACTAGCCAAAACTGCCAAGCTCATTAACTCGACCATAAAATCATTTGTTGACTTTTTTCTAAAAGGTAAAGATGTAGTTTCAATGGCATCTTAGAGAATATTATTAAATCGAGCTCTTAAGGCGTCACAGTTTATGTTTAGAAGTATACAATAAATAAATCCAATGAGCAGGATAATATTAAAAGTATTTCATCACAATTCAACAGTACCAGAATATAATGGTGGACGAAAATTTAAAAAAGACCTTTGACAATTGCATAAATAACCCAGCTCCTTAACCCAACCATAAAATGATTGGTTGACTTTTTTGGTAAAAGTTGAAGATTAAATTTTAATGGCATCTTAGAGAATATTATTAAATCGAGCTCTTAAGGCGTCACATTTTATGTTTGGAAGTATACAATAAATAAATCAAATGAGCAGGATAATATTAAAAGCATTTCATCATAATTCTAGAGTACCAGAGTATAATGGTGAATGAGAATTTCGTATAGATCTTTGAGACTTGCAAAAAAAAGATCACTTCCACAACCCAAGCATAAAGTGATTAGTTGATTTTTTTGTAAAAGATGAAGATGAAATTTTAAAGGCATCTCAGAATCAAGTTCTTAAGGAGTCACATTTCACGTTTGGAAGTATACAATAAATAAATCAAATGAGCAAGATAACATTAAAAGCATTTAAATGCAAGTCGAGAGTACCTTAATATAATGGTGGACGATAATTTCATACAAACCATTGACATTAGCAAAAACAAGCCAGCTTCTCAACCCAACAACAAAGTGAATGGTTGACTTTTTTGGGAAAAGATGAAGATGTAATTTTAAGGGCATCTCAGAGAATATTTCTAAATCAAGCTCTTAAGGCGTTACATTTCAGGTTTAAAAGTATATAATAAAAAAATAAAATGAGCAGGATCACATTTATACAATTCTAGAGTACCTGAATATAATGGTGGAAGACAATTTCATACAGATTTTTGAGACTAGCAAAAACAACCCAGCTTCTCAACCAAACCATAAAGTGACTTTTTGAATTTTTTTTTGTAAACGATGAAGAAGTAATATTAATGACATCTCAGAAAATATTCTCTAATCAAGTTCTTAAGGTGTCACATTTCACGTTTGAAAGTATACAATAAATAAATCAAATGAGCAAGATAACATTAAAAGCATTTAATCATAATTCTGGAGCATCTGAATATAATGGTGGATGACAATTTTATAAAAACCTTTGACACTAGGTAAAACAACCCAGCTCCTAAACCAAACCACAAAGTGAATGGTTGACTATTTTTGGAAAAGATGAAGATGTAATTTTAATGGCATCTCATAAAATATTCCCTAATTAAGTTCTTAAGGCGTCACATTTCACGTTTGAAAGTATATAATAAATAAATCAAATAAGCAAGATAACATTAAAAGCATTGAATCACAATTTTAAAGTACCTGAACATGATGCTGGACGACAATTTTGTACAAACCTTTGAGACCAGCAAAAGCTACCGAGCTCCTGAACAAGACAATAAAGTGATGGCATGACTTTTTATTAAAGATAAAGATGTAATTTTAATGAATGTCTGAGAATATTCCCAAATCCAGCTCTTAAGGCGTCATATATTAGATGTTGAAGTATACAATAAATAAAACAACTAAGCAGGATAACATTGAAAGCATTCCGTCATAATTCTATATTACCTGAATATAATAGTGGACAAAAATTTCATACAAACTTTTAAGACTAGCAAAAACAAGCTAGCTCCTCAACCAAACCATAAAGTGATTGGTTGACTTTTTTACTACAATGCGAAGTTGTAATTTTAATGGCATCTCAGAAAATATTACCTAATTAAGTTCTTAAGGTGTCACATTTCACGTTTGGAAGTATACAATAAAGAAATCAAATGAGCAAGATAACATTAAAAACATTTAATAAAAGTTTCAAAGTACCTGAACATAATGGTGGACGACAATTTTGTACAAACCTTTGAGACCAGCAAAAGCTACCGAGCTCCTAAACCAACAAATAAGGTGATGGCTTCACTTTTTATTAAAGATGAAGATGTAATTTTAATGAATGTCATACAATATTTCCAAATCCAGCTATTAAGTTGTCATATATAAGATGTGGAAGTATACAATAAATAAATCAACTGAGCATGATAACATTGAAAGCATTCCGTCATAATTCTAAAGTAGCTGAATATAATAGTGGATAAAAATTTCATACACACTTTTAAGACTAGTAAAAACAACATAGCTCCTCAACCCAACCATAAAGTGATTGGTTGACTTTTTTACTACAAGGAGAAGATGTAATTTTAATGGCATCTCAGAAAATATTACCTAATTAAGTTCTTAAGGCACCACATTTCAGGTTTGAAAGTATACAATAAATAAATCAAATGAGCAAGATAACATTAAAAGTATTCAATCACAATTTTAAAGTACCTGAACATAATGGTAGACAACAATTTTATACAAGCCTTTGAGACTAGAAAAAGCTATCGAGCTCCTGAACAACGAATAAAGTGATGGCTTGACTTTTTCTTAAAGATGAACATGTAATTTTAATGAATGTCAGCGAATATTCCCAAATTAGATGTGGATGAATACAATAAATAATTCAACTTAGCAAGATAACATTGAAAGAATTCCATCATAATTCTAGGGTAGCTGGATATAATAGTGGACAACAATTTCATACACACTTTTAAGACTAGCAAAAACAACATAGCTCCTCAACCCAACCATAAAGTGATAGGTTGACTTTTTTACTACACGGAGAAGATGTAATTTTAATGGCATCTCAAAAAATATTACCTAATTAAGTTCTTAAGGCGTCACATTTCAGGTTTGAAAGTATACAATAAATAAATCAAATGAGCAAGATAAATTAAAGTACCTGAACATAATGGTGGACGATATTTTTATACAAACCTTTGAGACTAGCAAAAGCTACCGAGCTCCTGAACAACGAATAAAGTGATGGCTTGACTTTTTCTTAAAGATGAAGATGTATTTTTAATGAATGTGAGAGAATATTGCCAAATCCAGCTCTTAAAGCGTCATATTTTAGATGTGGAAGTATACAATAAATAATTCAACTGAGCAGGATAACATTGAAAGAATTGCATCATAATTCTAGAGTAGCTGAATATAATAGTTTACAACAATTTTATACACACTTTTAGGACTAGCAAAAAAATACAAAGCTCCTTAACCCAACCATAAAGTGATTGGTTGACTTTTTTACTACAAAGAGAATATTTAATTTTAATAGAATCTCAGAGAATATTTCTGAATAAAGCTCTTAAGGCGTCACATTTCACGTTTGGAAGTATACAATAAATAAATCAAATGAGCAATATAACGTTAAAAGCATTCAATCACAATTTTAAAGTACCTGAACATAATGGTGGACGACAATTTTGGACAAACCTTTGAGACCCGCATTAGCTACCGAGCTCCTGAACCAACCAATAAGGTGATGACTTGACTTTTTCTTAAAGTTGAAAATGTAATTTTAATGAATGTCATATAATATTGCAAAATCCAGCTCTTAAGTCGTCATATATAAGATGTGGAAGTATACAATGAATAAATCAACTGAGCAGGATAACATTGAAAGCATTCCGTCATAATTCTAGAGTAGCTAAATATAATAGTGGACAAAAATTTCAAACACACTTTTAAGACTAGCAAAAACAATATAGCTCCTCAACCCAACCATAAAGTGATTGGTTGACTTTTTTACTACAAGGAGACGATGTAATTTTAATGGCTTCTCAGAAAATATTACCTAATTAAGTTTTTAAGGCATTACATTTCAAGTCTGAAAGTATTTAATAAATAAATCAAATGAGCAAGATAACATTAAAAGCATTCAATCACAATTTTAAAGTACCTGAACAAAATGGTGGACGGCAATTTTATACAAACCTTTGAGACTAGCAAAAGCTACCGAGCTCCTGAACAACGAATAATGTGATGGCTTGAATTTTTCTTAAAGATGAAGATGTATTTTTAATGAATGTCAGAGAATATTCCCAAATCCAGTGGTTAAGGCATCATATTTTAGATGTGGAAGTATACAATAAATAATTAAACTGAGCAGGATAACATTGAAAGAATTCCATCATAATTCTCAAGTAGCTGAATATAATAGTGGACAACAATTTCATACACACTTTTAAGACTAGCAAAAAATACAAAGCTCCTTAACCAAACTATAAAGTGATTGGTTGACTTTTTTACTACAATGAGAATAGGTAATTTTAATAGAATCTTAGAGAATATTTCTGAATAAAGCTCTTAAGGCGTCGCATTTCACGTTTGGAAGTATACAATAAATAAATCAAATGAGCAAGATAACATTAAAAGTATTCAATCACAATGTTAAAGTACCTGAACATAATGGTGGACGACAATTTTGTACAAACCTTTGAGACCCGCATTAGCTACCGAGCTCCTGAACCAACCAATAAGGTGATGACTTGACTTTTTCTTAAAGATGAAGATGTAATTTTAATGAATGTCATAGAATATTCCAAAATCCAGCTCTTAAGTCGTCATATATAAGATGTGGAAGTATACAATGAATAAATCAACTAAGCAGGATAACATTGAAAGCATTCCGTCATAATTCTAAAGTAGCTGAATATAATAGTGGACAAAAATTTCATACACACTTTTAGGACTAGCAAAAACAACATAGCTCCTTAATCCAGCAATAAAGTGATTGGTTGACTTTTTTACTACAAGGAGACGATGTAATTTTAATGGCATCTCAGAAAATATTACATAATTAAGTTCTTAAGGCATCACATTTTAGGTTTGAAAGTATACAATAAATAAATCAAATGAGCAAGATAACATAAAAGCATTCAATCACAATTTTAAAGTACCTGAATATAATGGTGGAAGGAAATTTTATACAAACCTTTGAGACTAGCAAAAGCTACCGTACTCCAGAAAAACGAATAAAGTGATGGCTTGACTTTTTCTTAAAGATGAAGATGTATTTTTAATGAATATCAGAGAATATTCCCAAAATCCAGCTCTTAAGGCGTCATATTTTAGATGTGGAAGTATACAATAAATAATTCAACTGAGCAGGATGACATTAAAAGCATTCAATCACAATTTTAAAGTACCTGAACATAATGGTGGACGAAATTGTTATACAAACCTTTAAGACCAGCAAAAGCTACCGAGCTCCTCAACAACCCAATAAGCTGATGGCTTGACTTTTTCTTAAAGATGAAGATGTAATTTTAATGAATGTCATAGAATATTCCCAAATTCAGCTCTTAAGTCGTCATATATAAGATGTGGAAGTATAAAATCAATAAATCAACTGAGCATGATAACATTGAAACCATTCCGTCATAATTCTAGAGTAGCTAAATATAACAGTGGACAAAAATTTCATACAAACTTTTAAGACTAGCAAAAACAACATAGCTCCTCAACCTAACCATAAAGTGATTGGTTGACTTTTTTACTACAAGGAGAAGATGTAATTTTAATGGCATCTCAGAAAATATTACCTAATTAAGTTCTTAAGGCGTCACATTTCAGGTTTGAAAGTATACAATAAATAAATCAAATGAGCAAGATAACATTAAAAGCAATCAATCACAATTTTAAAGTACCTGAACATAATGGTGGACGGCAATTTTATACAAACCTTTGAGACTAGCAAAAGCTACCGAGCTTCTGAACAACGAATAAACTGATGGCTTGACTTTTTCTTAAAGATGAAGATGTATTTTAATGAATGTCAGAGAATATAGCAAAATTCAGCTCTTAAGGCTTCATATTTTAGATGTGGAAGTATACAATAAATAATTCAACTGAGCAGGATAACATTGAAAGCATTCCGTCATAATTCTAGAGTAGCTAAATATAATAGTGGACAAAAATTTCAAACACACTTTTAAGACTAGCAAAAACAACATAGCTCCTCAACCCAACCATAAAGTGATTGGTTGACTTTTTTACTACAAGGAGAAGATGTAATTTTAATGGCTTCTCGGAAAATATTACCTAATTAAGTTCTTAAGGCGTCACATTTCAGGTTTGAAAGTATACAATAAATAAATCAAATGAGCAAGATAACATTGAAAGCAATCAATCACAATTTTAAAGTACCTGAACATAATGGTGGACTGCAATTTTATACAAACCTTTGAGACTAGCAAAAGCTACCGAGCTTCTGAACAACGAATAAACTGATGGCTTGACTTTTTCTTAAAGATGAAGATGTATTTTAATGAATGTAAGAGAATATAGCAAAATTCAGCTCTTAAGGATTCATATTTTAGATGTGGAAGTATACAATAAATAATTCAACTGAGTAGGAGACATTGAAAGAATTCCATCATAATTCTAGAGTAGCTGAATATAATAGTGGACAACAATTTCGTACACACTTTTAAGACTAGCAAAAAATACAAAGCTCCTTAACCCAACCATAAAGTGATTGGTTGACTTTTTTACTACAATGAGAATATGTAATTTTAATAGAATCTCAAAGAATATTTCTGAATAAAGCTCTTAAGGCGTCGCATTTCACGTTTGGAAGTATACCATAAATAAATCAAATGAGCAAGATAACATTAAAAGCATTCAATCACAATTTTAAAGTACCTTAACATAATGGTGGACGACAATTTTGTACAAACCTTTGAGACCACCGAAAGCTACCGAGCTCCTCAACCCAACCATAAAGTGATTTTTTGTCTTTTTTCTAAAAGATGAATATGTAATTTCAATGGCATCTCGGATAATATTCTCAAATAAAGCTCTTAAGGCATCACATTTCAGGTTTGGAAGTATATAATAAATAAATCGAATGAACAGTAAAACGTTTAAAGCATTCCATCACAATTCTATAGTACTTGAATAAAATGTTGGATGGAAATTTCATACAAACCTTTGAGACTAGCAAAAACTAGCGAGCTCCTCAACCCAACCATAAAGTGATTTGTTGATTTTTTAGAAAAGATAAAGATGTAGTTTTAATGGCATCTGAAAGAATATTCCCAAATCCAGTTCTTAAGGCATAACATTTCAAGTTTTGAAATATACAATAAAATAAATTAAATGAGCAAGAAAACATTCAAAGTATTCAATCACAATTCTAGAGTAACTGAACATAATGATGGACGACAGTTTTATACAAACCTTTGAGACTAGAAAAAATACAATCTTCTAAACCCAACCATAAAGTGATTGGTTGACTTATTTTTTAAAAGATGAAGATGTCATTTTGATGGCATCTTAGAGAATATTCCTAAATCTAGCTCTTACAGCATCACATTTCAAGTTTTAAAGTGTACAATAAATAAACCAAATGTAAGGCATTCCATCACAATTCTATAGTACCTTAATATAATGGTGGATGACTATTTCATACAGGTCTTTGAGACTATAAAATAATACCACCTCTTCAACCAAAACATAAATTTATTTGTTGACTTTTTTCCCAAAAATAAAGATGTAATTTTAATGGCATCACAGAGAATATTTCTAAATCAAGCTCTCAAGGCATCACATTTTAGGTTTGAAAGTATATAATAAATAAATAAATAAGTAGGATAACATTAAAGCAGTCCCTCACAATCCTAGAGTATCTGAATATAATAGTGGAAGACATTTTTATACAGATCTTTGAGACAAGGAACAAACACCGGCTCTTCAACGCAACCATAAAGTAATTCGTTGACTTTTTTTTGTAAAAGATGAAGATGTAATTTTAATGACATCGCATAAAATATTTCCTAATCTAGTTCTTAAGGCGTCATATTTCACGTTTGGAAGTATACAATAAATAAATCAAATGAGGAAAATAACATTACAAGAATTCAATCACAATTCTAAAGTACCTGAATATAATAGTGGATGGCAATTTCATACAAACCTTTGAGACTAGCAAAAACCACCAAGCTCCCCAACCCAACCATAAAGTGATTGGTTGACTTTTTTTCTAAAAAATAAAGATGTAGTTTTAATGGCATCTCAGAGAATATTATCAAATCGAGCTCTTAAGGCGTCACATTTCAAGTTTGGAAATATTCAATAAATAAATTAAATGACCAAGATAATATTAAATCATTTCATCACAATTCTAGAGTACGTGAATATAATGGTGGAAGAAAATTTCATACAAATCTTTGAGATAGTAAAAATACCAGCTCTTGAACCCAACTGTAAAGAGATTGGTTGAATTTTTTGTAAGAGATGGAGATGTAATTTTAATGGTATCTCAGAGAATATTCCCAAATCAAGTTCTTAAGGCTCACATTTCACGTTAGGAAGTATACAATAAATAAATTAAAAGACCAAGATAAAATTAAAAGCATTCCATCACAATTCTAAAGTACCTGAATATAATGGTGGATGACAATTTCACACACACCTTTGACACTAGCAAAAACAACCCAGTTCCACAAACCAAGCATAAAGTGATTGGTTGACTTTTTTGTAAAAAGATGAAAAATGGCATCTGAGAAAATATTCCCTAATCAAGTTTTTAAGGTGTCACAATTCACGTTTGGAAGTATACAATAAATAAATCAAATGAGCAAGATAACATTAAAAGCATTTAATCATAATTTTAGAGTCTCTGAACATAATGGTGGACGACAATTTTATTCAAACCTTTAAGACTAGAAAAAACTACCCAGCTCCTCATTCCAACAATAAATTGATTGGTTGACCTTTTTTCTAAAAGATGAAAATGCAATTTTAATAGCATCTAAGAGAATATTCTCAAATCAAGCTTTTAAGGCATCACATTTCAGGTTTGGATGTATACAATAAAGAAATCAAAAGAGAAGGACAACATTATAAGTATTCCATCACAATTCTAGAGTACCTTAATATAACGGTTGACAATAATTTCATACAAAACTTTGAGACTAGCGAAAAATACCAGCTCCTCAACCCACCCATAAAGTAATTTGTTGACTTTTTATCTAAAAGATAAAGATGTAGTTTTAATGACATCTCAAAGAATATTTTCAAATCCAACTTTTAAGGAATCACATTTAAAGTATGGAAGAACAAAATAAATAAATAAAATGTGCAGGAAAATGTTAAAAGCATTCCATCACAATTCTAGAGTAATTGAACATAATGGTGGACAATAATTTCATAAAGATCTTTGATACTAGCAAAAAATACCAAATTCTCATCCCAACAATAAAGTAATGTGGTGGACTTTTTTGTAAAAGATAATGATGTAATGTTAATGGTATCTCAGAGAATATTACCAAATCGAGCCCTTAAGGAGTCACATTTCACGTTTGGAAGTATACAATATATAAATAAAATGAGCAAGATAACATTAAAAGCATGTTATTACAAATCTAGAGTACCTGAATATAATGGTGGACGAAATTTCATACAAACCTTTGAAACTAGCAAAAACTACTTAGTTCCTCAACCCAACCATAAAGTGATTGGTTGTCTTTTTTTTTTAAATTGGAAGATGTAATTTTAATGGCATCTTAGAGAATATTATTAAATCAAGCTCTTAAGGCGTCACATTTTAAGTTTGGATGTATACAATAAATAAATAAAAAGAGCAAGATATCATCAGATAATATTCTCAAATCAAGCTCTTAAGGCATCACATTTCAGGTTTGGAAGTATATAATAAATAAAATAAATGAGCATTATAACATTTAAAGCATACCATCACAATTCTAGAGTACCTGAATATAATGGTGGATGACAATTTCATACAAATCTTTGAGAGTAGCAAAAAACACCAGCTCCTTAACCCAACAATAAAGTAATTGGTTAACTTTTTTTCTAAAAGATGAAGATGTAATTTTAAAGGCATCTCAGAGATTATTCTCAAATCCAGCTCTTAAGGCGTCAAATTAAGTTTGAAAGTATACAATAAATAAGTAAAATGACCAGGATAACATTAGAAGCAATCCATCACAATTCTAAAGTACTTGAATAAAATAGTGGAAAGTAATTTCATACAGATCTTTGAGAATAGCAAAAAATATCAGCTCGTCAACTAAACCATGAAGTGATTGGTTGACTTTTTTTCTAAATAGGAAGATGTAATTTTAATGGTATATCAGAGAATATTCCTAAATCAAGCTCTTAAGGCGTCACATTTCAAGTTTAGATGTATATAATAGAAAACAAAAGCAGGATATCATCAAAAGTATTCTATCATAATTCAAGACTACCTAAATATAATGATAGACAACAATTTCATACAAATCTTTGAGACTAGCGAAAAATATTAGCTCCTCAACCCAACCATAAAGTATTTTTTGACTTTTTTCTAAAAGATGATAATGTAATTTTAATGGGATCTTAAAGAATATCTAAAATCCACCTCTTAAAGCGTCACATTTCAAGTTTGGAAGTATACAATAAATAAATAAAATAAAAAACATGACATTAAAAGCATTTCATCACAATTCTAAAGTACCTGAATATAATGATGGATGACTATTTAATTGAGATCTTTGAGACTAGCAAAAAAATCATCTCCTAAACCTAACTATCAAGTGATTGGTTAACTTTTTTTCCTTAAAAGGAATATGTAATTTGAATTGTATCTTAGATAATATTCTCAAATCAAGCTCTTAAGACATCACATTTCAGGATTGGCAGTATATAATAAATAAAATAAATAAGCAGTATAACATTTGAAGCATATTATCACAATTCTAGAGTACCTGAATATAATGGTGGACGACAATTTCTTACAAATATTTGGGAGTAACAAAAAATACCAGCTCCTTAACCCAACAATAAAGTGATTGGTTGACTTTTTTTCTAAAAGATAAAGATGTAGTTTTAATGGCATCTCAGAGAATATTATCAAATCGAGCTCTTAAGGCATCACATGTCAAGTTTGGAAATATACAATAAATAAACTAAATGACCAAGATAACGTTAGAAGCATTTCATCACAATTCTAAAGTACTTGAATAAAATGGTGGACGAAAATTTCATACATATATTTGAGAATAGTAAAAAATACCAGCTCGTCAATCAAACCATCAAGTGATTGGTTGACTTCTTTTCTAAACAGGAAGATATAATTTTAATGGCATCTCAAAGAATATTCTGAAATCAAGCTCTTAAGGCGTCACATTTCAAGTTTGGATGTATGCAATAAATAAATAAAAAGTGTAGGATATCATTAAAAGTATTCTATCACAATTCAAGAGTACTTAAATATAATGATAGACAACAATTTCATAGAGATCTTTGAGACTAGAAAAAAATATCATATCCTCAACCCAACCATCAAGTGATTGGTTGACTTTTTTTCGAAAAAGGAATACATAATTTTAATGGCATCTTAGATAATATTCTCAAATCAAGCTGTGAAGGCATTATATTTCAGTTTTGGCAGTATATAATAAATAAAATAAATGAGCAGTATAACATTTAAAGCATACTATCACAATTCTAGAGTACCTGAATATAATGGTGGATGACAATTTCATACAGATCTTTGAGAGTAGCAAAAAATACCAACTCCTTAACCCAACAATAAAGTGATTGGTTGACTTTTTTTCTAAAAGATGAAAATGTAATTTTAAAGGCATCTCAGAGAATATTCTCAAATCCAGCTCTTAAGGCGTCACATTTAAAGTTTGAAAGTATACAATAAATAAGTAAAATGAGTAGGATAACATTAGAAGCATTCCATCACAATTCTAAAGTACTTGAATAAAATTGTGGGTGACAATTTCATACAGATCTTTGAGAATAGAAAAATATACCAGCACGTCAATCAAACCATCAAGTGATTTGTTGACTTTATTCTAAACAGGAAGATATAATTTTAATGGCATCTCAATAAAATGAGCACGATAACATTAGAAGCATTCCATCACAATTCTAAAGTAGTTGAATAAAATGGTGGTCGACAAATTCATACGGATCTTTGCAAATAGCAAAAAAATACCACCTCCTCAACCCCACAAAAAGTGATAGGTTGACTTTTTTTCTAAAAGATGCAGATGGAATTTTAATGGAATCTTAGATAATATTCCAAAATCCAACTCTTAAGTCAAATAATGGTAGGAAGTATAAAATGTTGACGTCACATTTTAGGTTTGGAAGTATAAAATAAATAAATCAAATAATCAGGATAACATTAAAAGCAATCAATCACAATTCTACAGTACTTGAATATAATGGTAGACGACAATTTCATACAGATCTTTGAAACTAGCAAAACATACAACCTCTTCAACCCAACCATAAAGTGATTGGTTTACTTTTTTTCTAAAAGATGAAGATGTAATTTGAATGACATCTTAGAGAATATTCTCAAATCAAGCTCTTAAGTCGTCACTTTTAAAGTTTGAAATTATACAATAAATAAATACAATCAGAAAGATAACATTAAAAGCATTCCATCAGAATTCTATAGTAACTGAATATAATGGTGGACGACAATTTCATACAAATCTTTGAGACTAGCAAAAAACACCAGCCCCTCAACCCAACCATAAAGTAATTTGTTAATTTTTTTCCTAAAGATAAAGATGTAATTTTAATGGCATCTTAGAAAATATTTCCAAATCTTGCTCTTAAGACGTCACATCATGTTTGAAAGTTTATCATAAATAAATTAAATGTGCAGGATAACATTAAAAGCATTCAATCACAATTTTAGAGTACAAGAATATGATGGTGTACGACAATTTCATAAGGATCTTTGAGACAAGCAAAAAATACCAGCTACTAAACCCAACCATCAAGTGTTTGG
Source organism: Begonia fuchsioides (assembly GCA_003255005.1). NCBI lineage: Eukaryota > Viridiplantae > Streptophyta > Magnoliopsida > Cucurbitales > Begoniaceae > Begonia > Begonia fuchsioides. Next base: position 4,007 of record QAOC01047592.1, on the reverse strand, counting down.
TTGACTTTTTTTCCAAAAGATAAAAATAAAATTTTAATAGCATCTCATAAAATATTCCCAAATCTAGCTCTTAAAGCATCACATTACATGTTTGAAAGTATATAATAAATAAATCAAATGAGCAGTATAACATTAAAA
>QAOC01047573.1:1535-18003 GCA_003255005.1 Begonia fuchsioides | reverse complement strand
GTGTAGCCATCGTGAACAACTTTTCGATCAAATTGCCACGGCCTCTCGAGAAGCAAATGACCGGCACTCATAGGCACTACATCATAAAGTACCCAGTCCTTATATCCACCAATAGGAAATTCAATAACAGCTTGTTTAGTCACCTTAATGTCTTCCTTATGATTCAACCACTTAAGAAAATACTGTCGAGGGTGTGTAGTGGTTTGCAATTTCAACTTCTCCACCATTTCTTTTGAAACCACATTGGTACAACTCCCCCCTCAACAATGACAGATCAGGTTTTGAGGTTCAAGTTCGGGATACAATTTTCAGTTTTTGGGCTGCAGGTTTTAGGTTTCTTGTTTTGGGTTTCAAGTTTTAGGTTTTGCGTTACGGGTTTGAGGTTTTGGCTTTTGGCTTTGAGTTTCATGTTTTGAGTTTTGGGTTTAGGGTCAGAGTTCAGGTGTTCAGTTTCAAGGTTCGAGTTTTATGTTTTGGGTTTCATGTTTCGTGGTTCGGGTTTCATGTTTTGGTTTCTAGGTTTTGTGTTTCTGGTTTAGGGTTTAGGGTTCAAGTTTCGAGTCTCGGCATTCAAAGTTTGGGTTTTGGGTTTTGGGTTTGAGATTTTTTGTTTTGGGTTCAAAGTTTGAATTTTGTTTTTGGGTTTCAAGTTTGATGTTTTGTTGGTCAGGTTCTCGGTTTCAAGTTTTGGGTTTTAAGTTTCAGGTTTAAGGTTTTGGGTTTTAAGTTTCGAGTTTAGGGTTTGGGTTTGGGGTATCGAGGATCGAGTTTCGGGTGTTGGGTTTTTTGTTCTGCTATTCAAATTATGGGTTTGAGTTTTCAAGGTTTAGGTTTTAAGTTTTGTGTTTCGAGTTTTAAGTTTTGGGTTTCATGTTTCAGTTTGCGTTTGTGTTTTGGGATGTTGGTTTTGTGTTTTTGGGTTTGGGTTTTAGGTTTTGGGTTTTGGATTTTGGGTTTTGGGTTTTAGGTTTCGTATTTTTGGTTAAAGTTTCAGGTTTTTTGGATTTGGGTTTCGAGTTTTGGGTTTCAGGGTTTTGGTTTTGTGTTTTAAGTTTTTGATAACGGGTTTAATGTTTTTGGCTATGGGTTTTAGCTTTTGGGGTTGGGGTTTCGGTTTTGGGTTTAAGGGTTTGGGTTCTGGGTCTCAGGTTTCGGGTTTCGAATTCAGGGTTCATTTTTTTAGTTTCGGAGTTTGAGTTTTGAGTTTTGGGTTTTGATTTTTTTGTTACAGGTTCCGGTTTGGGTTGTTGGGTTTCGGGGTTTAAGGTTTCATTTTTTGTTTATGGTTTGGGTTTTGGTTTTGAGGTTTGAATTTGGGTTCAGGTTTTGAGTTTTGGGTTTACGGTTTAGGTTTCAAGTTGTAGGTTTCCGGTGTTGGGTTTATGATTTAGGGTTTGGGGTTTAAGTTTCAGTTATCGAGGTTTAAAATTCATGTTTCGGGTTTAAGGTTTTAGGGTTCCAGTTTGGGGTTTTAGGTTTAAGGTTTAATGATTCTTCTTTAGGGTTTGGGTGTTCAAGTTTTGGGTCTCAGAGTTTAAAGTTTGTTTTTCGAGTTCAGGGTTGAAGGTTTAAATTTGGGTTTCTAGTTTCGGGGTTCAGGTTTTCGTGTTCAGGTATGGGTTTCAAATTTTTGGTTTCATGTTAAACGTTTGGGTTTTATGTTTTGATGTTCGAGTTTCAGGTTTTAGGTTTTTTGGGTTCAGGTTATCGGTTTCAGATTTAACTTTGGGTTTTGAGTTTTTGGTTTAAAGTTTTCAATTTTGAGTTTTGGGTTTCAAGTTTCGGAGTTCGAGTTTTTGGTTTTGGGGTTCAGGGTTCAGATTTGGAGTCTCGAATTTTGGGGTACGGGTTTTGAGTTTTAAGTTTTTGGTTTTGAGTTTAAGGTTTTGTGTTTTAGGTTTCACGTTTTGAGTTTCAATTTGTGATTTCTGGGTTTCGCGGTTTAAGGTTCAGGTTTTAGGTTCAGAGCTCGGGTTTTGGGTTTCGAGGTTTGAATTTGGATTTTTGGTTTTAAGTTTCGGGTTTTAGGTTTCTTGGTTTACGTTTTGAGTGTTTGGTTGAGGTTTTGGGTGTCAGGGTTTGAGTTTCATGTTTTGGGTTTCAGGGTTTGGGTTTTGAATTTCGTGTTTCATGTTTTGTTCTGGATTTTGGGGTTCGAGTTTCGGGGTTCGGTTTTTGGGTTTTAGGTTATTGGTTTCATGTTTTGGTTTTTTTGTTTAAGGTTTTTTGTCGCATTTTGGATTTCTAATTTGGCTTTTGGGGTTTGGTTTTATGTTTTGGGGTTCAAGTTTTGAGTCTTGGGTTTTAGGTTTTCGGGTTCAAGTTTCAAGTTATAGTTTTCGAATTTCAGCTTTCTAAGTTTTCGGATTTGGGTTTTGTGTTTCGTGTTTCAAGTATCCAGTTTTGCGTTTTGAGTGTAAGGTTTTCAGTTTCAGGTTTTTGTTTTCAAGTTCATGTTTTGGTTTTAAAAATTCTGGTTTTGAAGTTAAGATTACGGGTTTTGGGTTTCAGGTTTAGGATTGAAGGTTTCGGGTTCTAGGTTTCAGGTTTCTAGTTCTGAATTCCCTTTTTGGGTTTCCAAATTTGAGTTACAGTGATGGGTTTAATGTTTTTTTCAGGTTACATGTTTAGGTTTTCGGCCTTCGGGTTTCGGGTTTTGGGTTTTGAGTTTTAAGTTTTCAGGTTTTGGGGTTAAGTTTTCGAGTTTTGGGTATTGTGTCTCGGGGTTCGATTTTTGGGTTTTTGTTTCCTATTTTGGCATTCCGGTTTCGGGTTTTTGGTTTCAGGGTTTGGGTTTCTTGTTTTGAGTTTTAGGTCAGTCGTTTCAGGTTTTGGATTTCGGGTTTCAGGTTTTGGGTTTCCGGGTTTGAATTGGAGTTTTGGGTTGAAGGTTTTGGAGTTCATGTTTTTAGTTTCGGGTTTCAAGTTATAAATTTACTTTTCGTGTTTCTGAATTTGAGTCTCGGGTTTCAGGTTTCGGTTTCTGTGATTTGGGTTCAGGTTTCAGGTTCAGGGTTAATTTTTTCATGTTTTGGAGTTTAAGTTTTCGATTTTGAGTTTTGGGTTTCGGGTATTGGGTTTTGCTATTCTTGTTTTAGGTTTCAAGGTTCGGTTCTTGAGTTTTAGTTTGTAAGATTTCAGAGTTCAAGGTTTGGGTTCATAGTTCAAGGTTCGTGTTTTGGGTTTTGAGGTTTGAATATGGGTTTCATGTTTCAAGTTTTGAATTTTGAGGTTTGGGTTTTGGGTTTCGGCGTTCAGGTTTTGATTTCGAGTTTTAAATTTGGATTTCGGGTTTTTGGCTTGAGGTTTAAGGCTTCATGTTTTGGTTTTTGTCTTTTGAGTTTGTTTTGGGAATTTTGGGTTTAGGGTTTAGTTTCGTGTTTCCAGCTTTAGGTTAATGGTTCAGGGTTCAGGATTTTGGTTTGAGGGTTCAAGTTTCAGGTTCTAGGTTTTGGATTTTGAGGTTGCGGTTTCGGGTTTCAAATTAGTTTTCGAGTTACGGGTTTTTTGGTGTTCAGATCTTGAGTTTTGAGTTTTGGGTTTCAGATTCCAAGTTTTGGGTTTAAGGGTTCAGGGTTAGGGTTTTGAGTTTTGGGGTTCGACTTTTGGGTGTTCGGTTTTGGTTTTCTTTTTAGATTTTGGAAGATTTTGGATTTTAGTTTTTGGGCTGCAAGTTTTGAGTTACGAGTTTTAAGTTTCAGGTTTTGGGTTTTTGGTATTGAGGTTAGGGTTTCGAGTTTTCGGGTTCAGGTTACAAGTTTCAAGTTTAGGTTTTGGGGTTTGGGTTTTTGGTTTCGAGTTTCATGTTTCGAATTTTGGGTTTTGGGGTTCAGGTTTTGAGTTTGGGCTTTCTAATTCTAGGTTTCATGTTTTGGGTATTGGGTTTGGGTTTAGGGTTTCAGGTTTCAGTTTTCAAGGTTTTTAAGTTTTGAGGTTCAACGTTCGGGTTTTTGCTTTTGAGCTTTGAATTTGGGTTTCAAGTTTCAGGTTTTGTGTTTCGAGTTTTGGGTCAGATTTATGGTTTCAAGTTTTGAATTTGTGGATTCGGCTTTTAGGTTTCGGCTTTTTAGTTTTGTAGGTCAGATTTAAGGTTTCACGTTTAGAATTTTTGGTTTCGTCTTTTAGGTTTCGGCTTTTTAGTTTTGTTTTTTGAGTTTTGGGTTTATGGTTCAGGTTTTAGGCTTTTAGTTTGAGGGTTTGAGTTTTAGGTTTTGGGTTTTGGATTTTGGGGTTGGGGTTTCTAGTTTCAGTTTGGTTTTCGAGTTACGGGTTTTTTGGTGTTCAGGTTTTGGGTTTTGGATTTTGAGTTTCGGATTTCAAGTTTTGGGTCTAGGTGAGCGGATCAAGTGATGACACAACTCAATCCCAAGAAGAAAGACCACTTGCTAGGAATTGGAGACCCAATGACAAGGTTAAGAACCAATAAAATGCATGAAGCGCTATTTTGTTTAGTGGAAGAAATTGAAATAAAAGAATCTATTCAACATCATAATAAAATGCTTATTATGTTAAGTGTTGAGGAAGATATTGACATCATATAAGGTGATCAAGCACACAAGCCCAAGAATTCAGTTTTGGTTATTATGATATAAGATATTGACATCATATAAGATATTAACATAAAATGCTTATTATGTAAGTGTTGAATGCTTATTATGTTGTTTCAGTTTTGGTTTTAAGAATTCTGTTTTCAAAGTTTGTGCTTCAGGTTTTGAGTTTTGGGTTTCGACTCTTTAGTTTTGTGTTTTGAGTTTTTTGTTTAGGGTTAAGGGTTCGGGTTTAGGTTTCAGTATTTGAATTTCAGGTTTTGGATTTTGGGTTTTTGGATTCGAGTTACGGGTTTCGAGTTTTATGTTTCTAGATTTTTTGTTTGGATTTAGTGTTTGGGGTTCGAATTTCAGGTATCGAGGTTCAAAGTACCGGTTTTGAGTTTTGGTTTCAGGGTTCAGGTTTGGAGGTTTCAAATTTTGGCTTTTAGATTTTGGGTTTTAGGGTTAAGGTTTTTGTATACAGGTTTTAGGGTTCAAGTTTAAGGTTTCTGGTTTTGGGTTTTAAGTTTCGCATTTTGAGTTTCAGCTTTTATTTTTTGTGTTTCGAGTTTGGGGTAGTTCAGGTTTCGAGATTTAGTTTTCTCATTTAGGGTTTACGGTTCCAGTTTCGAATCTTAGGGTTCAAAGATTGGGTTACGGGTTCAAAGTTTTGGTAGTGGGTAAGAAATAGAATTCGATGTTTGGCTTTTGTGGTTCTTGTTTGGGGATATGGGATTCGAGTTTCCAGTTTCGGGTTTAATTTTTGGGTTTTGGGTTGTGATGTTTGAGTTCGGGTGTTGGGTTTTGTTGTTTCGGGTTATGGGTTTCGGTTTTTGGGGTTTGGGATTCGGTTTTTAGGGTTTGGGTTTCGGTTTTTAAGTTTTGAATTTCAAGTTTTGGGTTTTTTTGTTTTGGGTTTTGGGGTTCTTGTTTTGGGTTGCTGGGTTCAGGTTTTAAGTTTTGGTTTCCAGATTTTATGTTTGAGTTTTGTGTCTTGGGTTTCGGGTTTCAGATTTTAGGTTTTGGGTTTCACGTTTCGAGTTTTAGGGTTCGAGTTTTTGGTTTTGGGGTTCGAGTTATGTTTTTCATGTTTGAGTTTCAGATATCAGGGTTCATAGTTCATATTTTGGGTTTATGGTTCGAGGTTTGAATTTTTTTTTTTTGGGTTTGGGTTTTGAGTAACTGGTTTCAGATTTCTTGTTTTAGGTTTCAATTTTATGGTTTAGGGTTTGTGGTTTAAGTTTCGGGTTTCGAGGTTCAAAGTTCTTGTTTTGGGTTTCAGGTTTAGCACTTGATTTTTGGGTTTTAGAGTTCGAGTTTCAGGTTTTGGGTTTGGGGTTCTGGGTTTAATTTTTTGAGTTTAAGATTTTTTATTTGGGTTTAGGGTTTAGTGTTTGAGTTTCGGGTTTCGGGGTTCAAAGTTCATGTGTCAGGTTTCAAGTTTAGGGTTTGGTTTTGGGGCTTTATAGTTCGAGTTTCAGGTTTTGGGTTTCGTGTTTTACGTTTCGGGTATAAGATTTTGGGTTTTTTGTTTAGGGTTTGGTGTTTAAGTTTCGGGTATCCGGGTTCAAAGTCTGTGTTTAGGTTCAGGGTTCGAGGTTTGAATTTTGTTTTCGGGTTTTGGGTAACGGGTTTTGGATTTTTGGTGTCAGGTTTTGGGTTTTTGGTTTAGGGTTTTTGGTTAAAGTTTCTGGTTTCGAGGTTCAAAGTTCATGTTTTGGGTCTCAGGTTTAGCGTTTGATTTTTTGGTTTTAGGGTTCCGGTTTTGGGTTTTGGGTTTCGGTTCATGTTTTGGGTTTCAGGTTTAGCGTTTGATTTTTTTGTTTTAGAGTTCGAGTTTCAGGTTTTAGGTTTCGGGTTTTATGTTTCGAGTTTAAGATTTTTTTTATTTGGGTTTATGTTTTGGCATTTCAGTTTCGGGTTTCGGAGTTCAAAGTTCATCTTTCAGGTTTCGGCTTTTAGGTTTGATGTTTTGGGTTTTAATTTTTGGTTTTTTGTTTAGGATTTGGTGTTTAGGGATCGAGGTTTGAATTTTGGTTTCGGGTTTTTTTCGGGTTTTGGGTAACGGGTTTCAGATTTTGGGTTTTATGTTTTTGTTTTTGTTTTTGGATTTAGGATTTGTAGTTCAAGTTTCGGCTTTCGAAGTTCAAAGTTCATGTTTTGGGTTTCAAGTTTAGCATTTGATTTTCTGGTTTTAGGGTTTGAGTTACAGGTTTTGGTTTTATATTCGAAACCAAAAAAATTAAACCCTGAAACCTTAAACACAAAACTCGTAACCAAAAACCCGAACTCCAAAATCCAAAATACGAAATCAAACCTGAAACCTAGATCCCGAAACCCAAACTTTGAACCTTGAGACCCGAAACTTGAACCCCAAACCCTAAACCCGAAATCCTAAACCTAAAACCTAAGTTTTAAGTGTTAGTTTTTAGGTTTTTTTTGTTCAGGTTACTGGTTTTATTTTTTGGGCTTCGGTTTTGAGTTTTGGGTTTTGGGTTTCGAGTTTTAAGTCTTAAGTTTTAGATTTAAGTTTTTTGTTTTGGGTTTTGGATCTCAAGGTTTGAGTTTTGGGTTTTGCAGGTTCCAGCCTCTTTACCTAGCAAAAGCCTTGAATTGAAATTTTCAGCGGTATTTGGGTAACTTTAAAACATTCTTAAAATGTTTGTATGACATACGAAAAAATTTTGTGCCCCAAGTGAATTGTTCGCTCATCATCTTAACCTAGCAAAAAGCTTTAATTGTGCTGTTTATCGGCATTGGAGTAGGTTTTGACGACAAGCATAAAGCTTGTACGATGTTCGAAAACTTTGTCTACATTGCCCAAAATGTGTGTTTAGTCTCTTAACAGATCGAGTGAATTGAGTGGAGCCATTTGGCGCCATTTGAGAAGATTTAGGGCTTCGGCTTAGGTCTTAAAGCTTAGGGTTTGCATTTAAGGCCTCAAAGCTTAGGAATTAGGATTTACGTCTTAGGGCTTTGGGCATAGAGCCTAGGCTTAGGGCTTACAATTTATTTCTTAGTGCTTAAGGCTTAGGACTGAAGATTTAACTCTTGGGGCTTAGGGATGTAGATTATGGCTTTGGATTTATACTAGTTTCTTAGGGATTATGGCTACAAGTTTCAATTTAAGGCTTTGGAATTAGGATTTATGTCTTAGGGCTTTAGGTTTAAGGCTTACGATTGATGTCTTAGGACTTATTTGTTAAGGCTTTGGACTTTGGATTTATAAGTTAGCGCTTAGAGCTTAGGATTAAGGTTTATGCTTTACGGCTTAGGGCTTACTACTTAGGGCTTAGGATAATTAGTTAAAGACTAATTGTCATTTTCTTAGTAATAAAGAATGGTATAATAATTAGTTATTTAAAGTGCACGAAATTTGGAATTTATGATTTATCGTTCTGTCAAAATGATATCTAATCATATTGTAATTGCTTAGGTGTGGATATATAGGAAAGATAAAATGAATTAGTTCATATTTGTCAATGTTATACAAAAGTGATTGAAAACTGGAAAATCTGTCTAGTTTCAGGTTTTGTATTCAAACCTTATGTTAGACTAATCCAACGGCAAAGGCCTTTTACCACGTTAAAATAGACACCTTGAGTGAGATTTGAGCTTTAAAATNAAAGAAAGAGAAAGTTACGTAAATGTCATTGGGAAGGGGTTTGAGTTGGTTGTCCCCTTAGGTGGACTCAAGTTTGTGGTCTCTCAACCCTTGGAATCGAGTTGGCTGTCCCCTTAGGTAGACTCAAGTTTGTGGTCTCTCGTTCCTTGCCAGGAAGCCCCAATGATAAGGATGCATGAAAATTAAAGTAAAGAAATACCCCAAATGAAAAGAAAAGAAAATGTTTTACAAATTCATATCATGTTTGCATTCATGCATTTCATGCTTTACTTACCGAGCACTAGGCTCATAGATGAACTTTGTGGTGTAGGTGATGTTAACGTTCAGTTGATGAAGTGCTCCCATGACCGTGGCTACGTGGCTATTAGCACGATGTTGTCCAAGCAACGAACGAGAGGATTTTTATTTTAATGTATTTTAGAACGATCATGCAATCATGTATTCCTCCAAAAGAGATTTAAATGATAAATGTGTTTCAAAGTCTTCCGCTGCTACGTTTTACAAATGGATGATCGTAAACAAAAAAAATTATCATCTTTTTATGAAAAGCAAAGTTTACGAAACGGTACGCTACAGGGCGTTACAGAAGATGAGCTGAGGAACATTAAGGTTATTATCCCTTCCTTTAATGGATCTTGTAGTGGTGATGCTTTCCTTGATTGGGTTGAAAAAGTGGATAAAATCTTTGAATGTTATAACTATTCGAAAAAGGCCAAACTACAATTGGTTTCTTTAGAGTTGACCGGCTATGCTAGCCTTTGGTGGGATAGTGTGAGATCCCATAGAAGACGCGAGGGAGATGATAAACTTTTGACATGGAGAGCAATGAAAACGCTCATGAGGAGGCGATTTGTTCCAAGCCATTATAAACAAGAACTTTTCCTCCAACTCCAAACTTTGAAGCAAGGCACCCTCTCGGTTGAAGATTATTTAGCTGAGTTTGAGACTTTACGGATTTGATGTGATCTTCAAGAACCCGAGGAGCAAATCATAGCAAGGTTCCTTAGAGGCCTAAACAAGGAAATCGAAGACATTGTGGAGTTGCAACCGTTGGATAATATGGATGTTGTCATCCAACTTGCTATGAAGGTGGAAAGACAAATCAAGCGGAAAGGCAAAGGTGTTTCTAGCCGGTTTGTACCAAGGGCAACGCCCCTATTCAAACCATATCCTAAGAATGAAGATAAGCCGCCATTTGTTAAGCCTTGGAGTCAAAAGAAAGAGTTTGAAGTAAAGCCCAAAGATGATGGTACTCGGCCTAGGTCAAGAGAGATCAAGTGTTTTAAGTCTCTCGGCCTTGGCCACATTGTCTCTCAGTGCCCCAACAAACAAGTGATGGTTCTTCTTGAGGGGTCTAATGAGGTTATTAGTGAAGAGGAAGACATGGTTGAGACTAGTGAAGAGCAAGAGCCAATGGAGGTTTGCCATGCACAAGAAGGCCCTCTCTTAATGGTGATCCGCCGAGTTCTCACCACCCAAACCCGAGGTGAAGGGGTACAAAGGGAGAACATTTTCCATAGTAGATGTCTAATTCAAGGGAAGGTATGTTCCTTGATTCTAGATGGAGGAAGTTGCACCAACGTGGCATCTAAAGATCTTGTAAAGAAGTTGAAGCTTGTCACTATGGAGCATCCAAATCCATATAGGCTTCGATGGCTAAATGAGAAGGAAGATCTCAAGGTTTCCGAGCATATAAGTATTGAATTCTCTATTGGAGGTTATGTAGACAAAGTGTTATGTGATATGGTGCCGATGAGTGCAAGCCACATCTTTCTTGGAAGACCATGGCAATTCGATAGAAGAGCTATCCATGATGGCTATACCAATCATTACTCCTTCAAGTTTGGTGGGAAAACCATCAAGCTCACACCCCTTGAGCCTAGCCAAATCGTCCAAGATGAAGTTGCAAGGAGGGAGGGAGCAGCCAAATCTAATTTCTTTATGACCAAGAAGGAGTTGATAAAGTCTATCCAAGGGGTAGGCCCGATTGTACTAGTTTTGTTTCGGGAAAGACTCCAAGAAATTTAGCATGTTCCGCATGAGGTTCAAACACTTCTTGAGGAGTACCAAGATGTGTTTCAGGAAGAATTACCTTGTGGTTTACCACCCCTTAAGGGAATCGAGCACCGAATTGATCTTCACCTGGGAGTTGTGCTCCCAAATCGGCCTTCTTACCGATTGAATCCCGAGGAGGCCAAGGAGCTTCAAAGGCCAGTCCAAGAGTTTCTTGATAAGGGGTTTATAAGAGAATCTTTAAGTCCCTGTGCTGTTCTGGCTCTATTAGTTCCAAAGAAGGATGGAAGTTTCTTGATGTGTGTGGATAGTCGAGCCATAAATCAAATCACCATCAAATACTGGTTCCTGATTCCTAGGCTTGAAGACATGTTGGATGAGCTTAGTGGAGCATCCTATTTCTCTAAGATGGACTTAAAGAGCGGATACAATCAAATAAGGATGAAGGAAGGCGATGAATGAAAGACGGCCTTCAAGACCAAATATGGTCTCTTTGAATGGTTAGTAATGCCTTTCGGATTATCTAACGCTCCTAGTACCTTTATGAGACTTATGCATTTTGTTTTGAAAGATTTCTTGGGTAAATTTATAGTTGTCTATTTTGATGATATATTGGTGTTTAGTTTGGACTTTGCTACTCACCTTGATCACCTTAGATTGTTGTTTGATACACTCCGAAGAGTTAAATTGTTTGGCAACTTGAAGAAGTGTGCTTTTGTGCAAGAGAGTGTACACTTTCTTGGGTTTATTATTTCTAAGGATGGCATGGAAGTCGATGACTCAAAAATTGTGGCAATCTGAGAATGGCCTATTCCAAAGAGTGTGTCGGAAGTTAGGAGCTTTCATGGCCTTGCATCCTTTTACTGAAGGTTTATACATGGATTTAGTTCAATTGTAGCTCCTTTGACCGATTGTACAAATAAAGGAAAGGAGTTTGATTTGACTCCCAGTTTCCAAGAAAGTTTTGAATTGATAAAGGCCAAGTTGTGCAAGGCACCCGTGTTAGTGCTCCCCAATTTCAGCAAGGTTTTCGAGGTCGAATGTGATGCTTCAGGGCTAGGCATTGGTGCCATTCTTATGCAAGAAGGGAGACCCGTGGCCTACTTTAATGAGAGGCTCAAGGGTGCCATGATTATTCAACCTATGACAAAGAGTTCAATGCGGTAATCCGAGCACTTGAAGTGTGACAGCATTATCTTCTCCCAAAGGAATTTATTATACATACGGATCATCAAGCCCTAAAGCACCTAAAGAGCCAAGGCAAGTTGAATAGAAGGCATGCCAAGTGGATGGAATTTCTTGAAAGGTTCCCGTACATCATCAAGTTCAAGAAGGGAGAAACCAATGTGGTGGCCGATGCTCTCTCAAGGAGGATTGTTCTTCTAACCGAGCTTACCACTAAATTCTTTGGTTTTGCTTGGATCAAGGATGCTCATAAGGAAGACCAAGATTTTGGCCAATGGTATGAACGGTGTTTAAAGAAGCAAGAATGTGGGTATTATCTTATGGATGGTTACCTCTTCAAGGGAGGCAAACTTTCATCAAGGAGGTTCATGGTGGGGGTTTGGCAAGTCATTTTGGCGAGAAGAAGACCTTAGAACCACTTCAAGAGCATTTTTATTGGCCTCACTTGTTTCGGGATGTGCACAAAGTGGTGGAAATGTGCATCATTTGCAAAATGGCCAAAAGTAGGGTTCTTCCCCAAGGGTTGTACATGCCCTTGCCCGTCCCAAGTCATCCATGGGTGGAATTAAGTATGGACTTTGTTTTGGGATTACCTCGGACTAGTAGAGCTAAAGAATGCATTATGCTTGTGGTTGACCGGTTCTCCAAGATGGCTCATTTTATAGCTTGCACAAAAACGGATGAGGCTAGCCAAATTGCCGATCTTTTCTTCAAGGAGGTTGTTAGATTTCACGGCATCCTGAGGTCTATTGTATCGGATCGGGACACCAAGTTTCTAAGCGCATTTTGGAAGACCTTATGGAGGAAGGTGGGCACAAAGCTCCTCTTTAGCACCTCTTTCCATCCTCAAACCGACGGCGAAACGGAAGTGGTGAATAGAACCTTGGGGAGTTTACTTAGAATTGTGGTTAGCAAGAAGCTCACGGATTGAGATGTCCAACTCCCATACATTGAGTTTGCCTACAACCGAAGTGATAGTGCCACCAAAATGACACCATTTGAAGTGGTGTACGGATTCAACCCCTTAACTCCACTTGACTTAGTACCACTGCCCTCCAAAGACATTGTGAATTGTAATGGGGCTAGCAAGGCTGAACAAGTGAAGAAGATGCATGAGAAGGCAAGTAAGGCCCTCCAGAAGAAGAATGAGTATTATGCTAGACAAGCTAACCAAGGAAGGAAAGACATTAGCTTCAATGTGGGAGACTTAGTGTGGTTACACTTGAGGAAGGAAAGATTTCCCAGGCAAAGGCGTTCGAAACTTTTACCAAGGGCCGATGGTCCTTTCAAGATTGTGGAGAAGATCAATCAAAATGCTTACAAGCTTGAACTTCCCGGGGAGTATGGAGTCTCGGCCTCCTTCAATGTCCAAGATATTTCTCCATATTTGGGGGATGAGCAAGAAGAACAAGAGGAAGAAGAAAACTCCTTGGATTTGAGGTCAAATTCTCAAGAACCCGAGGAGAATGATGTGCCATTGGAGACCAACACCGAGAATACATTCTGAGGGCCTATAACCCGAGCCCGAGCCAAGAAGTTTGCTAACATGTTTGCTTATTTTGTAGGATTATTTATGCAAGGAACCTTAATGGGAGAGCCAACTTTGGAAGATCAAAGACAGCCTAAACATCTTCTCACTTGGGAATTCTCCTCAATACCCACGGAGCAAAGTGGAGAAAGGGAAATGGAGGCAGCCCGAGACGACATCAACTTAACCGAGGATCCGACCTTTGCATGGCCCATGCAAGACCCAGAGGAGGGAGGTCCAAGACCATTTCACTCAAGTTCTTCATCAGCCCAAGTCCACATGGAGGGATGAAGGCCCATTTTTATGATGTCATTTTTAGTTTTATTGTTTTTTCGGTTTGAACAATTTCCGAGTGGCTTTAGATGGAATGTTTACGTTAGTATTAGGGTTTTATTTTTCTGAAGGGTTAGCCATGTGAAGACCCTCTTTTGTGCTTCAGGTGGTGCTGAAGGGGGGCACCATGGTCAGCCTTGGTGCCTCCTTTTCGGGTAACTTCTAGGAGGACCACCTAGCTGTTTTTCTCCTTTGTTTTGCCATTTCGGGTAAAGCAGATTTTGAATCATTTTGGGAGCCTTCTCCCCCAAAATTAGGGAAGATTTTAAGCTCACTTTGAGCTCAGTTGTAAGTAGTGAAGTTTGAAAATTAAAGATTGCATTTGCATCTCATTTTCCTTGGTGGTTCCTCCTCCTCCAAGACTCGGGTTTTCCGGTGAGTTACATCCAGAAACCACTGAGAGCTTTACTCCGGTTTTGGCTGCCATTGAAGCTTCGGTTAGCTAGGCCATACCACACTCCTTCAACCACGTTTTAGTGGAATTCCAGGGTAAGGGTGTGAACCCCAAAGCTCCTCCTCTGTTTGGGATTATTCCCCATTTTTCCAACTTTCTGATTTCCTCCTTTCCCGAGAGCTCTTTTGAGCACTCTAGCCATTTTCTTCATATCTTCGGATCCCCTTGTCCATTTACTGTGAAATTTTGACCCCAAAACCCACTCACCTTCATCTGCCTTCTCTACAAATTTCAGCTTGTAGCTCTATATGCCGCCGGAGATCTGGCCGGAGACATTTAACCATGTGTTTCCTTCACCCGAACCAATCTCTCTCATTTTCCCCTTCTTTTCTTTCTCCATTTTCTCCTTAACCGACCCAACCACCATTCCATTATCACATAATTAGGGCATAGGGGTTTGGTCTTACGACTTCGTGCTTAGGGCTTAGGACTTAAGTACTAGGGCGTATGGTTTAGGGCTTTGGGATTAGGTCTTAAGGCTTAGGGCTTAGGATTTAGGACTTTGCCTAGAGCTTTGAGAATTGGGCTTAGGGCGTGGGCTTTGGGCTTAGGGCTTTGGGCTTAAGATTTGTGATTTTAGGCTTAGGGCTTAAGGTTTATGAATGTGGGCTTAGGCCTTGGGGCTTTTTTCATAGAACTTAGGGCTTATGGTTTGGGGTTTTGAGGTTTGGGCTTAAGGTTTAGGGCTAAGAGCTTTTGGTTTAGGGCTTAGCATTTATGACTTTGGCCTTATGGTTTTAGGCTTAGTGCTTAGGATTTTAAGCATAGGGTTTAGGGATTTAACCTTTGAGCTTAGAGCTTTGGGGTTAGAGCTTGGGCTTAAGGCTTAGGCATATGGTTAAGGAATTAGGACGTAGGATTTAGGGGCTTAGGATTAGGGATTAGAGCTTAGGGCTTTTGAATTTTGGCTTAAGGTTTATGGGATTGGTCTTATGGCTCAGGCATTTGGGCTAAAGGATTTGGGTTTTGGGTTAAGGCTTAGTGCTTATTATTAGGGCTTAATGCTAAGGGCTAGGGGTTAGAGCTTGGCCTTTGGGCTTTGTGCTTAGGCTTTGGGCTTAGGGGTTATGCTTTGGTCTTTTGGCTTTGAGGTTAGGGCTTCAGGCATAGTGGTTTAAGTTTATGGCTTAGGGCTTAGAAGTTTACGATTAGGGCCTAGGGCTTAAGGCTTAGGGATTAGGTCTCAAAGGTTAGAGCTTAGGATTTAGTGCTTTGGGCTTTGCGCTTAGGGCTTTGTGCTTAGGGCTTAGGCTTAAGGCTTAGGGCTATGGGATTTGGGCTTTGGGCGTCGAGCTTAAGGCTTAGGGCTTCATGATTAGTGCTTATGGCATAGAGCTTTGGGATTAGGTGTAAGTTGTTAGAGCTTAAGGCTTACAAATCAGAGCTTTGGGCCTAGGGTTTAGAATTTTTGGCTTATTAAGGCTTTAGCCTTGGGCGGAGAGCATTGGGCTTAGGGTTTCGATATTAGGGCTTATGGCTTAGGTATTAAGGCTTTGGGGTTAGGGCTTTTGAGTTGTGGCTTTAGTCTTAATTTTTATGGCTAAGTACTTAGAGCTTATGGCTTAGGGCTTGAAACTTAGGTTTTAGGGCTGTGGGCTTAGGGCTGTGGGCTTAGGGCTTAGGCTATAGGCTTAGAGATTAGGACATGGACTTAGGGATTATGGCTTTCACCTGTGATCGATGGGCTTTAAGCTTTGGGCTTTTCGCTTAAGACCTAAGGCTTTGACTTTAAGGCTTAGGGCTTTAAACTTAGGAATTAGAGCTTCAAGCTTAAGGTTTAGGTCTTTAGGTGTAACACCCTTGCTTTTTGTGTATGGTACAATGATCTTGTGATTTAGTTTTGATGGTACGGTAAATTAGAAGTTGTGATTGATGAAGGGAAAAAAAAATTGTTGTGTATGAAGGATTTGAAGGAAAGTTAGAATAAATAAAACTCTCAATCATAAGATTAACCTAAGTTAATTAGTTATTACTTGAATGGACACCTCCTACTTAAATGGACACCTCATGCTTTCCTCTACCTCCACCTTAATTTTCTGTATAAAAATAATATATATCAAAATGTTATTATTAAATTTAAATAAATATGATTGGTGAATTTGGGGAGCAGCTTAAGTGGGGTGGAATGAGGAGAAAACACCTCATGCTTTCTCCACCTCCTCCTTAGCTTTTTATGAAGAGGTTTCCAATCAGATGGGGAAAGCCACAAAATTCATCTCTTTCTCTCAAGTTCTCTCTAATTTCGTGGGAGAAAAGTGAAGATTTAAGGATAGTTGAAGTGAGTGAGGGTATTTAGTGCATAAAAGTGAGATTTAGTGCACTATTGAAGCAAGAAAAGAGGAAAACAGGGAAGCCACGAATTTGGAAACTTTGGTTCCAGTTTTCTTTCCTCTAAGGTATCAATTCTTACACTATATTGATATCTAAGTGCTTGGGTTGGTTTAGAATGGTTCCTAGTGCATGAATTTTAAACTTGTATCAAGATTTCCCAATTTCAGACAAATCCGCACAATTTTAGAATTTGAATTATTTCACAATTTTACAAATCCGCACAACTTTTTGATTTTACTCTCTTCAGATGACTTAAATTAGACATCTTCACAAAAGTTATGACACTTGAATCATCGTAATTGGACTTGTGTATCTCGAGTTATAGTTGTTGGAAGTTACTGCAAAACATGGTATATCCGAGATTGCTCACTCAATTTTCTTTTATGTATTAAGGTTACCAAGTGATAAGTGTTGAAGATTAAGGGATTAAGTGATCAATTTAAAGCTAAGGACTTCAAGTAAGTAACTCT
>QAOC01047557.1:132699-188745 GCA_003255005.1 Begonia fuchsioides | reverse complement strand
CCCTATAAACTTTACCCTAGAATCCTAGAACCATGAACCCTGAACCTTGGACCATAGAACCACGACCCTTAACTCCAAACCCTAAAACTTGGTTTTTGTACCGTAACCTAAAACCTTGAACACTGAATGTTGATTCCTGGACCATTGATTCATAAGCCCTGAGCATTAAACCTTGCAACCCTAACTGACACAAAATGGAGGGGGTTTAGATTTAGGAAGTGGGAGAAACGGATTAGGATATATGGAAAATGATAATCCAAAAATTCAAGAATCGGGACTGGAATTTGGACGACAATAACTCAACAATAAGATCGAGTTTCAGGCTGAAATTTTGAGTGGAACTCCAAAAAGACGATAGGTGATAGTCCTCTAAAAATGAAGGAAATCAAGCTGGTGGATCGGTCGAAATGTAATAGAACAGTAACAATGCTCAGCGGTGGCCGGAAATTGACAACCGGCGGAAGAAAAGAAAAATCAAACGAAATCAACGATGGAAGAAGGAGCTTATGGACTTCAAGCTCACCCTATGACCTTTTGGAAGGATGGAGACTTTGAAACAAAAAGAGAACCCCAGCTCGGAGGAGGGAACCCTTGAAGAACCCACGGTGGCCGGAGGAACTTCCGGCTGCCGGCTGAAAGTGGAAAATGCCCGATGAAGGGAGAGCTGAAAAGCTACTAATATTCAAATTCCAACTTGAGGATTACAATCATGAAATGGGGGAGGTTTTATCAGCTATGAAGAGAGGAAAAAGGGAGGGAAAACTAAGGGCAAATGTCATGCAAAAAGCATGCTGAAAAATGAATAAAAGGAGGGAAAATTTGGACCAATGAGAATTCAAGAACGTGCAAGCCACGTTTCCTTGAATTCCTTCTGCCAAATTTCCTTTCTTTCTTGGCCCTAAATACCCTTCTTCCAGAAAAATAAACCCTCATGCAAAACCCCATGCGCGGCATGCAAAGATCAAAAATAAACCTAGCCGAGAAACCCTCTCGGGTTCTCCAAATGTCCACGCAAAAATTCACGTAAAAATTATCCTAAAAATGCAATAAAATTCCTTCAATCCTTAGAAAGGTTGATGAGTTGAGTCATGGGATGCTTGAGCACGATTGCATGTGACTCCAACTCGCCATGCAAAGTAAACTTCAATTGGGTTTGGGTGCGGGCTAAAGTCCGGCGGTCTCGGTTTTTGGTTGTGAATTCTCCTTTTCTCCACGCCAATTTATCATGTGTTTTGGCCTTGTTTGATCCTCCAAAGTTGGCTTAGAAATGTATAATTCTTCAATTAATTTTCCTGCAAAATTAACAAACATATTAGAAAAATTCCGAGCTCGCGCTCGGGTGATTGCTCCACTTGGCATGCAAATCTTTGGCATGTCAATGGGACTCTGAACCTATAACCATGAACCCTTGAACTCCGAAATCCTGAAATCGTAAACCTTCAACCTAGAACATTAGAACCTTAGACCATGAACCCTAGAACCCTAAACCCTGAAGCTCTAGAACCCTAAACCCTAGAACTATGAACTTTGGAAACTTGAACCCTTAACCCTAAAACCATAAACCTTGAACTATAAACCCTCGAACCCTAACGCTTGGAATCCTCAACTATAAGTTCTAGAACTTTGGAACCCTTAAACCTTAACCCAGAACCCTTGAACCCTAAACCCATGAACCCTATAATGATTTAAACCCTGAACGCTAAATTTAAACTTTCAAATCCTTGAACCCTAGTACTCTTAACCCTAAAACCCTAAAAACAATTAACCTTAAAACAAAAAACCCTTAACCCTTAACCATTGAACCTTGGAACACTCCAACCTTCAACCCTGAATCCTAGAACCCTGGAACCTTAGAACTCTTAACATTGCAAATCCGAAACTTTGAACCTTAGAACCCTTGACCCTGGCACCTTGAACCTTAAACCCAGGAACCTCAAACCTTGGATGCCTAAACCTTGAATCATGGAATGCTGGTCCTAAAGCCTAAAACCCTGAAGTGATAACCTTAGTACCTTGGAACCTTTAACCGTTAACCATTAACTCTAGTCTTGAAACTTTGAAATCATGTAACCTTGGAACTGAGAACCCTCAAAATTAGACCCCAAACCCTGAACCTTTGAACCCTTGATTCTAGAACCTTGAACCTTGGAACCACGAACTCTTATTCTTGAACCCTAGACCTGAAACCCTAAACTTTTATAACCTTGAACCATAAACCCTAATCCTTGGAACCCTGATCTGCGAACTTTAAAACCATGAAACTATTAAATCGTATAACCCTGGAACCTTGAACTCTAGAACCATGAAGTCTTAACTCTGTAACTTGGAACCCTTAAACTTGGAACCCTGAACACGAGAACTATAAACCTTGAACCTTGGAACTTTGAACCCTTAACCCTTAATTCTAGAACCCTTGACCCTTGGAACCGAACTCTAGAACGCAAAACAATAAACATTGAAACCCAAAACTCGTAACCCTCAACACAGACCCATGAACAATGAATCTTGGACCTTAGACCTTGGAACCGTGATCCTTGACCCAAGAACCCTCAACTTTACACCCTAAAACCACTTGACCATTAAACACTTGACTTTAGACTGTGGAACCATAACCTTTCAACCCGAGCCCTTAAACTTTGACCCTATACCCTCCCTCGAAACCTGAACCTTGGACCCTAAAACCCTAGAACCATGATCCCATAACTCTTGACCATCAAATCCAAACCCTTATACCTTGAACCTTGGAACCCTAGAAACACTTAAACCTTAAACATTGAATCCTTGACCTAGAACCCTCAATCTTGGACCCTAACTCTGGACCTTAAACCCTAAACATTAAAACCTTGAATCCTAAACCCTAAACCCTAAACTCTAATTCCAGGAACCCAGGTACCATGTAACCTTCTAACCTTCAACACTTATTTTAGGATACTAGAATCTTGAACTATGTAACCTTGTAGCCTTAAACCCTAAACTCTGAAACTTGACCTCTTAACAGTAAACTCTTAACCCTAAACCCTTAATCTGAACCCCGAACCCTGAAACTCTAAAAATTTGAACCTTTAACCCTAAACCCTAAAACTTTGAACCCTTTAACACTGAACCTTAGTACCTCTTACCCTTGAACCCTAGAACGTTAAACCATAAACCTTGGAAATCTTAACCCTTGACCCATGAACACTGGAACCCTTGAACCATAAACCAGAACCATTAACAAAAGAATCTTGAACCCTTGAACTCTAAACCTTGGAACCCTAAACCATAAACCCTGGAACTCTAGAAGCTTGAAACCCTTAACCATGAACCTTGAACCATGAACCCTGGAACCATGAATTCGTGAAACCTTGTAACCTTTGAACCCTGAATCCTAGAACATTAAACCCTGAACCTTGGAACCCTGAACCCTGAACCTTGACACACTAGAACCCTAAAACCCTTGAACACTAGAACCCTAAACCATGAATCTTAGAACCCTAACCCTTGAAACCCTTAACCTTGGAACCTTTAATCTCGGAAACCTAAACCTTGGACGCTTGAAACTTGAACCTTCAACATAGAACCCTGGAACTCTTTAACCCTAAACCTTGGAATCCTGAACCCTAAACCTTGAAACCCTTAATTTGAACCCTTGAAAGCTGTTGACTTGTAACATTAAACCCTAAACTTTGGAACCCTTGACCCTAAAACCTTAAACCTAGAACCCTCAACCTTGAACTTTTGAACCATAAAACTGTAAAACCATCAACCTTAAATACTAAACGTGAACCAAGATCCCTGAACAGTAAACATGGGACTCTGAATCTTGGAACCCTAAACCCTATAACCCTTAACCAAGGAACTCTGGAATCATGGAACCTTAGAACCGCAAACCTTAGATGTAGAACACTAGAACCTTGGACCATGACCCTAGAACTTTAAACGCTAATCCATGAACCCTAGAACCTTAAAACCTTAACCTTAAACCTTTAACCTTAACCTTGAACCCTGAAACCTTAAACTTTGAAACCCTAAAAACTTGAACATTAAACCCTAGTACCATGAACCCTAAAACCTTTGAGCCTTTGAACTATCAAACCCTAAAAACTACACTTTGAAAAGAAAAACTCGAAACCATTGAACCCTAGAACTATAGAACCCTGGACCTTGGACCCTTGAACCGTGACCCACCCTCAACCCCAGAACCCTATACCCTAGACCTTAAAAGCCCTCGACCTTTGAATACAAGAAACCTCAACCATAAACCTTTGACCTTGGACCCTGGAACCATGACCTTTTAACTTGTCCTCTAAAACTTGGACCCTATACCGTGAAACCCTTAACCTTGGAATGAGGAACCATAAAACCCTTAAACCCTAAACCTTCAACCTTAAACCTTAAACCTTGGGCCTAGAACCCTGAAGCTTGAATCCTAGCCTTAGACCTTGAACCCTAAACTCTGAACCCTAAACAATTGACTATGAACCCTAAACCCTGAACCTTTAAAACTGAACCCTAAACCCTGAACCTTTAAAACTGAACCCTAAACCCTGAACTCTAAACCCTAAACCTTGGTACCATATAACCTTGTAATCTTGAAAACTAAACTTAGGAATCTAGAATCTTAAACTCTGAAACCCTGGAGCCATAAACCCTAGAACCTTAAACCTAGAACACTAAACCCTTGAATCCTTAATAGTGGACCCTTGAACTCTAGACAATAAACCCTGAACCCTGGAACCCCAAACCTTGGAATTGTCAACCTTGAAACCTTGAACCCTGAAACCCTTGAACTATAAACTCTGAACCCTTGACACTTGAAACCTTTAAGTTTTAATCCCTGTAACTCTAGAACATTAAACCTTGAACCCTAAAAGCTAAACCTTGCAACCTACCCCTGAACCTTGAACCCTAGAACCCAATAACATCAAACATTAGAACCATAAACCTTGAACCCTAGAACCCTAGCCTTGAACCCTAGAACCCTGAAGATAAACCATAGAACTTTGAACCTTGGAACCATTAACCTTGAATCCTAACCCTTAACCTTGAACCCTGAACCATAAACCCTTAACCTTACACATTGAACCTTCAACCTTTGAATCCTGAATCTTGGACCCTGGACTCTAGAGCCCTAGAACCATGAACTTTAATACCTTATCCCTGAACCCTGAACAGTAAAACCCTAAAACCTTTGAACCATAAAACTCCAAAACTATCAACTTTAAACACTTAACTTGAACCATGAAGCCTGAACTGTAAACGCGGTACTCTAAACTATGAAACCCTCAACCCTATAACCTTGAACCTTAGAACTCTAGAGTTTCCAAAACCTTGTAACCAGAAACCTTGGAACCATAAACATTGGAACCCTAGAACTTTGAATGTTAAAACCCATTTACACTGGAACCCTGAACCTTGGAACCTTGAACCCTAAATCCTAGAACAATGAACTTTGGAAACCCGAACCCTTAACTCTAGAACCACAAACCTTTAACTTTAAACCCTCGAACCCTAAAACCTAGAATCCTAAACCCTGAATTCTAGCATTTGGAACTGTAACGCCCGGTTTTTCCTTGCCAAATTTTTTTTTGTAAACATATGTACCAACTTTTAACAATTTAAGGTAAAACTTATCAATTTGAAATCCTTGAGATAAAATACAGCGAAAAACTTTTATTTAACTTCATCAAAATCAATTATATTCGTAATAAGTAATTCAAAACATACTTATACTTTAACATTAAGAACCAAGTTATTACAAAATAGTTATAAACTAAACATAATATTATACATTAGTTTTTAAACAAAACATTTCAATTTACGTGGGCCGCCCATCTGTCAAAATTGCACTAACAGCCGGAAACTTCCGCAATTGACGTACTTCACCACCTCAAGCATTTATCCCTACATTACAAAGCTTATCTAATGAGCCTAACGCTCAGTAAGTTAAGCCATAATAATAAAAAAATTATGAGACCTTCATGCATATGCTGCTTTATGAAAACAATGAAATTTTGGTATCGTTCATTTCATTTCTTTTCTTTCACTTAACAGTCCAGTTAATGTGGGTAATACCATCTAGGGGAGAGTAGGCACCATTTGGTCCAACCTCTCGGGACAGCCAAACTCAACCCCGCCCAACATGTAACTATTTACGTACATTTCTTTCATTATTTGATCGTTGAAGGTACCACGGGAGAGAGTAGACACAATTTGGCCTCACTGGAGGCAGTCTAACTCGAGCTCCTCCTTCGACGACCCGTTGCATATTATCATGAAAATCATGCATGTAAATCATTTTTGTGTTTTTTCTTAAAACCATGATGCATGAACAATTAAAATACATGAACATGTAAACATGCATTTGCTGCTTTATAAAACAATGCAGTTTCAGTATCGTTCATTTCTTTTCTTTTCTTTCACTTAACAGTCCATCTAATGTGGGTAATACCATCTAGGGGAGAGTAGACACCATTTGGTGCAACCTCTCAGGACAGCCAAACTCAACCCCGCCCAGCATGTAACTATTTACGTACATTTCGTTCATTTTATTTCTTTCATTATTTGATCGTTAAAGGTACAACGAGAGAGAGTAGACACCATTTGGCCTCCCTCGAGGTAGTCTAACTCGAGCTCCTCCTTCAACGACTCATTGCATATTATCATGAAAATCATGCATGTAAATCATTTTCGTATTTTTCTTAAAACCATGATGCATGAACAATTAAAATGCATGAACATGTAAACATGCAATAAAATATACAATTCAAACATTGCAAGCATTCTAAACATGTATCTTTATTATAACACCAAAAATCAATCAATCATCAAACAAGGCACACAAACATATCCTCAACTAAATTGAGGTCGGTGTATTGTGCATTACACCCCAAACAATCCAGCATATTTCAAAATCATAAAATCCTAATCTTTGTAATGTAGTCCCCTTAGGGCCAATCGCATGCAACATTAACTTACCTTAGGTCCTTAGCTTTATTGAAAAACTTGATCAATATGTTGCTGCACTTGAAAACCTAAAATGCAAGTAACATAATTCATTAACTTCAAACAACCATAACTTCTTTGATAATGATCCATTTATGATACTACTGGTGTCAAATTATTCCTTAAAGAGTCTACTATAACTTCTTAGAAGACACTAAATTCAGAAAACTAACGTAGCATAAAGTATCGGGACATATTAGTGAGCATACTTCTCTCGAAATCATGGACCGGTCGACCCAACCTACAAGGGGTCGACCCATGTTGACAAAACAGAGAGCATGCATTTTCTGAATCGAGAACCGGTCGACACAACCTATAAGGGGTCGACCGGAGCTCTCCCCAGTTTGTGTCCACTTACTTGCAACGTCCATAACTTTTTATACATAGCTTCAAATTGAGTTATTAGAACGGCTATAAATAACTCTAAGAGTCTACTTTAACTATCATGAAGGAAAAAACTCTAATTCCTACTATGACATGCCAGGAGATACCTTGCACGGAAACACACTTCAAGGAGCGGTCACCCGAGCTCGGGCCAAGGAGCTTTCTAATCCGTTTCTCTTTTTTGTAGGAAATGTGGAACTAGGAGTAACCATGGAGAATCCAACACCGAGGGATTTGGAGCAACCTAAGCATCTTCTCACTTGGGAGAACTTGGAAAAGGAGATCGGAAGTGAATCATCATTAAGCTTGGAGCATTTCGGGAAAGGGAGCATCACCAAAGCAAGTGAAGGAGGAGAACCGGGTTCAAGTCGGGTCTAGGCCGGGTTTAGGTCGGGCCCCGTGGGTCTTGGTCTAAACCCGACCTATAATTCCCTTTTCCATTTCGAGTTTTTTCTTTTATCTTTTCAGCAAAAACATTTACTTAGGGTTTTATGGGTTTTGTATGGGTTTTGCATGGGTTTTGTATGGGTTTGCATGGGTTTTCATGGGTTTTGAGTGGGTTTCCTTTTGGCCAAGAGGGACTCACGGTTGGCAGCCAAAGGAGAGGGCCAAAATCGGGGACCACCTCCCCCTTGGTTCCCCCTTTTCCGGTAATGTTTGGGTGGTCCTCTCCCCCTCCCTTTTTGTGCCACTCCAAATCGGGTAAGCTTGTGTTTAGCCACCCGATTAGGGGTTCTTCTCTCATGCATTGGAGATCAAAACTCTCCTTCGGCCAAGCATTGTAGTTAGTTGACGTTTTCAATACAAAGTGCTCTGCATTTTCCTCTCCTTGGCTGTGGAATTTCCGGCAACCAAGACTCGGCTCTCCGGTGAGTAATATCCGGCGAAATCCGAGAGGCCCTCCTAGGTTTTGGCTTCCCTTCCGAGCTAGGGAAAGCTAGGCCTTGCTACACGACTTCAGCCACATCCCCGTGGTCCTAGGGTAAGCGTGTAATCCCCATAGCTCATCTCCACCCTCCCGGCAACTCACATTTTCTGGCCATCCCCATTTCCTCTCTGATTACCCACTTTTTGACACCCGATAATCCTCTCTGCATATCTTCCATTTCCCTGAAGCTTTCACCCTAATTTTTGAAGGTTAAGCTCCTACCTCATCCAAAAATCATCCCTCAAAATCTTGGTTGCAAACTCTGTATGCAACCTGAGAACAACCCGTTACAATAACCCTCCTTTTTCGGCCACTTTCTTCCCTTCCTCCTTACCCGAACCAACTTTTCTTCCCCTCTCCATTCTTGAAGCGTGTCACTTGGTATCAGAGCCATAAATCCCTCCCCACCTTCCTCTTTCCCTCTTTTTTTTATCCATTTTGAATATTAAAGCATGATGACTCGAAGTGGGGTAAACCACAATCCAAACTGAGACCAAGTTCCACCACAAAGTCCCCCTCCGGTGACCCCTGACCCGGAACTCCCGGAGTCAAGCATACAAGGGCAACTCGATGAGATCCATAAGAAGTTTGAGATTTTTTTCCAAAGGCTGGAGATGACTAACCCTCCAATGAGGCCCCCTCCTACCCCTGCCCCAAGGAGAAGGCCCGAAAATGGAATGAGAAGGCCACGGCCTCCAACAACTGAGGACTCCGATGAAGAGTTCAGTTTCAATGACCAACCATCCCGAGAAGATGAAATGAGGAATATCAAGGTAACCATTCCCCCCTTTAATGGTTCTTGCAATGGTGATGCATTCCTTGATTGGGTGGATAAAGTAGATAAAGTGTTTGATTGCTATAACTATTCGGAACGGTTGAAATTACAATTGGTTTCTTTGGAGTTAACCGGATATGCTAGCCTATGGTGGGATAGTTTGAAGGCCCAAAGAAGGCGTGATGGAGAGGATGATGTTCCTTCTTGGAGGGCCATGAAGCTCTTCATGAGAAGGAGGTTTGTACCAAGCCACTATAAGCAAGAACTCTTCCTCCAACTCCAAACTTTGAAGCAAGGTACCCTCTCGGTGGAGGAATATTTGACCGAGTTTGAAACACTTAGGATTCGGTGTGACCTCGATGAACCCGAAGAGAAAATTATTGCAAGATTCTTACGGGGTTTAAACAAGGAGATTGGAGACATAGTGGAGTTGCAACCCATTGATACCATGGACTCTATCATTCAACTTGCCATGAAAGTGGAGAGGCAAGTGAAGAGGAAAGGAAAGGGGGTGGTTAACCGATTTACTCCCAAGACCACCCCCCCTATAAACCCTTCTCTAAGGCCGATGAGAAACCCCCTTTTGTGAAGCCTTGGCTCCAAAAGAAGGAAGGAGAGGGGAAACCTAATGATGAACACAATAGGCCTCGAGCAAGGGAGATTAAGTGCTTCAAGTGTCTCGGCCTTGGCCATATTGCCTCTCAATGCCCAAATAAGCGGATCATGATTCTTAGAGAGGACACTAATGAAGTAGTGAGCGAAGATGAGGTGATGGAAGATGCTTGGGAGGAGCAAGAACCCGAGGAAGAGGTTTTCCATGCTCAAGAGGGACCCCTCTTGATGGTGATCCGAAGAGTCCTATCCTCCCAAGCCCGAAGTGAAGATTTCCAAAGGGAGAACATATTCCATAGTCGATGCCTTATTCACGAGAAGGTGTGCTCTCTCATCATAGATGGAGGGAGTTGTACAAATGTGGCCTCCCGAGATCTTGTAGAGAAGCTCGGACTTGAAACCACTTTACATCCAAACCCCTATAAGCTAAGGTGGTTAAACGATAAAGAAGACATCAAGGTGATTAAGCAAGTAAGCTTGGAGTTTGCAATCGGAGGCTACAAAGACAAGGTGCTATGTGATGTAGTACCGATGAATGCAAGCCATGTGCTGTTAGGGAGACCGTGGCAATATGATCGGAAAGTCACACATGATGGTTATACAAACCATTATTCTTTCAAGTTTGGAGGGAGAGCAATCAAGCTAGCTCCACTTGATCCGGATCAAGTCGCCAAAGATGAACTTGCTCGGAAGGAAGGTACTACAAAAACCAACTTTTTCATATCTAAGAAGGAATTGTTGAGGTCGGTCTTGGAAGGAGGCCCTATGATAATGTTATTGTTCCGAGAAAGAATGGAGGAGTTAGGGGAAGTCCCAAAGGAGGTCCGAGAGCTCCTTGATGAATTCCAAGATGTTTTCCCCGAAGACTTACCACAAGGGTTGCCTCCCCTTAGAGGCATTGAGCATCAAATAGATTTGCAACCGGGAGTGGTGCTTCCCAATCGGCCCTCTTATAGATTGAATCCCGAGGAGGCCAAAGAGCTACAACGACAAGTCCAAGAACTTCTAGACCAAGGGTTCATTCGGGAGTCCCTAAGTCCATGTGCTGTCCCGGCCCTCTTAGTACCAAAGAAGGATGGAAGCTTCCGGATGTGTGTGGATAGCCGAGCCATAAATCAAATCACAATCAAGTATAGGTTTCCGATTCCTAGACTTGAAGACATGTTGGATGAGCTTAGTGGGGCAACTTATTTCTCCAAGGTGGATTTGAAGAGTGGCTACCACCAAATTAGAATGAAGGAGGGTGATGAATGGAAGACGGCATTCAAAACCAAATATGGACTCTTCGAATGGTTAGTCATGCCTTTCGGTTTATCTAACGCCCCTAGTACTTTTATGAGACTAATGCATTATGTTTTGAAAGATTTCTTGGGAAAATTTATAGTGGTCTACTTTGATGATATATTGGTGTTTAGCTTGGACTTTGTTACTCACCTTACTCACCTCCGGATATTATTTGAAACACTCCGAAGGGTCAAGTTGTTTGGAAATTTGAAGAAGTGCTCATTCGTGCAAGATAAGGTACACTTCCTCGGTTTCATTCTCTCAAAGGATGGTATGGCTGTTGATGAAGAGAAGATTGTGGCAATTCGTGATTGGCCAATCCCCAAGAATGTTTCGGAAGTTCAAAGCTTCCATGGTCTTGCATCATTCTACCGGCGGTTTAGCCAAGGATTTAGCTCCATTGTTGCCCCTTTGACCGATTTTACAAAGAAGGGGAAGGAGTTTGAATGGACTCCTAGTTGCCAAGAGAGTTTTGAATTGATCAAGGATAAATTATGCAAGGCGCCCGTATTGGTACTCCCTAATTTCAGCAAAGTATTTGAAGTGGAGTGTGATGCTTTGGGGTTAGGCATCGGTGCCATTCTCATGCAAGAGGGCAGACCCGTGGCTTATTTTAGTGAGAAGCTCAAGGGTGCCGTGGTCAACTATTCTACTTATGATAAGGAGTTCTATGCGGTGATTCGAGCACTCGAGGTATGGCAACACTATCTTCTTTCCTAGGAGTTTATCATCCACACAGATCATCAAGCTCTCAAGCATCTCAAGAGCCAAGGTAAGCTGAATAGGAGGCATGCTAAGTGGATGGAATTCCTAGAGCGGTTCCCTTACATCATCAAATTCAAGCGCAGAGAGACTAATGTTGTGGCCGACGCCCTCGTGAGGAGGTTTGTTCTCCTTACCGAGCTTACTACTAAGTTCTTTGGTTTTGCTTGGATCAAAGACGCGTACAATGGGGATGAAGATTTTGGTTCATGGTATGAACGTTGTTTAGAGAAGCAAGAATGCGGTTATTATATTATGGATGGTTATCTCTTCAAGGGGGGCAAACTTTGTATTCCACGGGGAGGAATCCGAGAGACTCTTATTAAGGAGGCACATGGAGGAGGATTGGCTAGCCATTTTGGTGAAAAGAAAACCGTGGAGGCCCTTCAAGAACATTTTTATTGGCCTCATTTGTTCCGGGATGTGCATAAGGTCGTGGAGAGGTGTATTATATGCAAGAAGGCCAAGAGTAGGGTTCTTCCTCAAGGAATGTACATGCCCTTGCCTATTCCGAGCCATCCATGGGTTGAACTAAGCATGGATTTTGTCCTAGGTCTTCCCCGGACTTGTAGGGCAAAGGACTCTATTATGGTGGTCGTGGATCGTTTCTCTAAGATGGCGCATTTCCTAGCTTGTTCAAAGACCGATGAAGCTAGTCATGTAGCCGAATTGTTTTTCAAAGAAGTTGTGCGTTTGCATGGTGTTCCAAAATCCATTGTCTCGGATCGGGACACCAAATTCCTAAGTGGGTTTTGGAAGACTCTATGGAGGAGGCTAGGAACCAAGCTCCTATTTAGCACCTCATTCCACCCCCAAACCGATGGCCAAACCGAGGTGGTTAACCGAACATTGGGCAATTTACTAAGGAGCATTGTGAGTAAGAAGCTCTCCGATTGGGACATCCATCTCCCCTATATTGAATTTGCCTATAATAGGAGTGTTCATAGCGCCACTCACATGACTCCTTTCGAAGTAGTCTATGACTTCAACCCGTTGACCCCTCTTGATTTGGTGCCTATACCCACGGGAGAAGTTGTCAATCCAAATGGAGCTAAGAAGGCCAATTGGTGAAAGCTATGCACGAAAAGGTGGGCAAGGTGATCCAAAAAGCAAATGATTCTTATGCCAAGTATGCTAATCGGGGAAGGAAAGCAGCCAATTTCAAGGAAGGAGACTTAGTATGGTTACACCTAAGAAAGGAGAGGTTCCCGAAGCAAAGGGGTTCCAAACTAGCTCCTCGAGCCGATGGACCTTTCAAAATTTTGGAAAGGGTTAACGCCAACGCCTACAAGATAGAGCTACCCGGAGAGTATGGAGTATCGGCCACCTTCAATGTGCCAGTCCTTTCCCCTTATGTTGGGGATGAGATAGAGGAACAAGAGGGAGGCGGTTCCCCCTTAGATTTGAGGACAAATCCTTAAATACCCCGGGAGGATGACATGCCAGGAGATACCTTGCACGGAAACACACTTCAAGGAGCGGTCACCCGAGCTCGGGCCAAGGAGCTTTCTAATCCGTTTGTCTTTTTTGTAGGAAATGTGGAACTAGGAGTAACCATGGAGAATCCAACACCGAGGGATTTGGAGCAACCTAAGCATCTTCTCACTTGGGAGAACTTGGATAAGGAGATCGGAAGTGAATCATCATCAAGCTTGGAGCATTTCGGGAAAAGGGAGCATCACCAAAGCAAGTGAAGGAGGAGAACCGGGTTCAAGTCGGGTCTAGGCCGGGTTTAGGTTGGGCCCCATGGGTCTTGGTCTAAACCCGACCTATAATTCCCTTTTCCATTTCGAGTTTTTTCTTTTATCTTTTCAGCAAAAACATTTACTTAGGGTTTTATGGGTTTTGTATGGGTTTTGCATGGGTATTGTATGGGTTTGCATGGGTTTTCATGGGTTTGGAGTGGGTTTCCTTTTTGGCCAAGAGGGACTCACGGTTCGCAGCCAAAGGAGAGGGCCAAATTTGGGGACCACCTCCCCCTTGGTTCCCCTTTTTCCGGTAATGTTTCGGTGGTCCTCTCCCCCTCCCTTTTTGTGCCACTCCAAATCAGGTAAGCTTGTGTTTAGCCACCCGATTAGGGGTTCTTCTCTCATGCATTGGAGATCAAAACTCTCCTTCAGCCAAGCATTGTAGTTAGTTGACGTTTTCAATACAAAGTGCTCTGCATTTTCCTCTTCTTGGCTGTGGAATTTCCGGCAACCAAGACTCGGCTCTCCGGTGAGTAATATCCGGCGAAATCCGAGAGGCTCTCCTATGTTTTGGCTTCCCTTCCGAGCTAGGGAAAGCTAGGCCTTGCTACACGACTTCAGCCACATCCCCGTGGTCCTAGGGTAAGCGTGTAATCCCCATAGCTCATCTCCAACCTCCCGGCAACTCACATTTTCCAGCCATCCCCATTTCCTCTCCGATTACCCACTTTTTGACACCCGATAATCCTCTCTGTATATCTTCCGTTTCCCTGAAGATTTCACCATAATTTTTGGAGGTTAAGCTCCTCCCTCATCCAAAAATCATCCCTCAAAATCTCGATTGCAAACTCTTTATGAAACCCGAGAACCACCCGTTACAATAACCCTCCTTTTTCGGCCACTTTCTTCCCTTCCTCCTTACCCGAACCAACTTTTCTTCCCCTCTCCAATCTTGAAGCGTGTCATACTACTTCTCGATCGAATATCCAGAACTCTAACTTTGTTCATACTTAACTTCTTTCTTATATCTTAGCATGAAATCACTCGTTTTTATCCACCAATTCAAACACTACTATCATATTATCCTTACTGAACCTAAAAGAAAACTCAGAGGATAGAAATATTACCTTGAACATCAGCTTCCACGAAAACTTCAGAATTTTCCTCATCTCCTCTGAGATATCTCACTCTTTTCTCTCACAATATCTCTTTCTTTCTCAACCTCACTATTCTCTTGATCAACGTGAGAACTTCAGAGAAGATAGGGAAAAGAAATCGTGATGGGAGGGAAATGGCAGACCTTGCCTTCTTATCTCTTAATTAAACAAAAAAAAACCTTTCCTTTATGTCCATCAATCGAATTTCCCCACGTTTTGGTTGACTTTTCAACGGCATCGTCCAATTGTGTCTACCGAAGGAAGTTCCCAAGAGTCATTTGTGTCGACCGCTCAGTCCTGGGGTCGAACGAAAGTGTCCCAAGGGTTAAGTTGTGTCGACCCTTCCTCGGTCCTGGGGTCGACCAAAGTATTCCAGTTGTGTCGACCCCTCTTCGATCCTAGGGTCGACCGAAAGTACTCCGGAGGGTTCTTTTGTGTTATATTGTGTCGACCCCTCCTCGATCCAGGGTCAACCAAAGTATTCCAATTGTGTCAACCCCTGTTCGATCCTAGGGTGACCGAAAGGTCATATTGTGTCGACCTCTCCTCGATCCTGGGGTCGACCGAAAGGTTATATTGTGTCGACCCCTCCTTGTTCCTGGGGTCGACCGAAACTACTCCCTAACACTTAGAAGATTTTCTAACCTTTTCGAATAACAATATTACTTATACCCCCTTAAACCTTATTTTCTTCATCACCTTCAACCTTCTAAATTGCTAACATCCACAATACTTAAATTCCTCAATAACTACCCAACATTCATAAAGCAAATCTTAAACATTTACATCTTAAAGTCACAAGATTCTAAAATAAAAATGAGGGTTGTTACAAGAACCCTTAAAACCTTAACCTAGAACCCTTAAACCCTAAACCCATGAACCCTGAAACCTAAACTTTGGAACCTATAACCTTTTGAAACCCTTGAACCCTTATCCCAGAATCTTGAAACCAAAAAACCCTGAACCTTAAAACCATGAACCCTTAACCCTTAGCCCTTGAACCTTGGAACACTGCAACCTTGAACTCTAAATCCTTGGAACCCTAAACCTTGTGACCTTGGAACTCTGAACCTTAGAACCTTGAACCATAGCACCCTGAACCCTAAACTCGGAACCCTAAAACCTTGGACTCCAAAATCTTGATCCATGGAACGCTGGAGCCTTCAATCCTAAAGCCTAGAACCCTAAAGCCATAACCTTATTACCCTGGAACCTTGAACTCTGAACCCTTCACTCTGATCCTTGAAACTCTAGAACCATGTAACCTTGGAATTGAGAACCCTCAAACCTTAGGCCCTGAACCCTAAACCTTTGAACTCAAAATTCTTGAACCTGGAACCTTGAAACTATAAACTTTAATTCTTGAACCCTAAACTCAAAACTTTTAAAACCTCGAACCATAAACCCTAATCCTTGGATCCCTGATCTTTTAACCCTGAACAATGAAACCATTGAATCGTGTAACCCTGAGATGTTAAACGATGGAACCATGAATTCTTAACTCTAAAACTTGGATCCTTTAAACCTTGGAACCCTCAACCCTAGAACCCTATACCATGGAACCATAAACCCTTAACTCTTAACTCTTGAATCTTGACCCTTAACACTTAACTCTTGAACCCTTGACCCTTAACTTTTGTAACCCTTTAACCTTGGAAACATGGAACTCTAGCACCCAAAACCCAAAACCTTGAAACCCAAAACTCGTAATCATAAACACTCAATACATGAACCTGGAATCCTGAATAGTGAACCTTGGACCTTGTACTACGGAACCGTGATGTCACGACCCAATTCCCAAGCCGCCGCTTACTTTCTTACTTACTTTACTTTACTTTACTTTCTTGCTTGGTGGCGACCCGAGAACCGATCTGTTACTGAGTTCTTACTTACTTATTTACTTACTTAGGTGGAATACCTTTTTCTTTAGTTTATAAAAGAAACTAAAAATGTCTTTATCTCATAAAAGATATTCTGTCGGAAAAACCGCTTACTTTAAAAAAACATACTCTCTTTATAAATAACAATTCCAGTTCCATCTTCATAAAAATTGCATAAACATTTTCTATTTAACTTCCAGCGGAAGACTATAGTTTAAAATACATTCATTTCAAAAGCTTTGTATTCTATCACACCAAAATAGGGGTATACATTTTAACTACATCTTCAAAACATTCAAAACATTCAAAACATTTTACATTCTAACTGTATGTGTCATACGTCACTCCCCGTCGGTCATCGCTCAATAAATCGTATCATTTGGAAACTCCTCTGCTCTAACTTCTTGATCAGTCACTAGCACCCTTTCTCCAATTACGTTCCCTACATTGCAAAGCCTAAAATATGAGCCGAAAGCTGATGTGCCATGGATGGCACCACCCGATTGATGAAGCAAACTATTTTTCTGATGAGTTTGTTAATTTTGTACGAGGCTCTTTTCATAAAAGGCTTATCAAGAAGCCAATTATGAAGGGGAAAACATGCTTCCTTTTTGACAACTCTTTTGCATCTGTGGCATGGAAGGGTGATCCAAACCACCTAGGTGATGATAGCACCACTTTTGGTTTCGGCGCAGGATGACCTCCGGGGCTTGTGCGGCTGTTTTGAATACCTTCCGGACCTGATTTGGCCAAGCTAGCTTCTACAAATATGTGGCCAACATCCTAAGGTTTCCAGAACGTGGCGGATCATAAAATTTAGACAACAATTTCCCAGCCAACTAATGCCATTACAGAGGCATTCAGAAGATGGAGCGGCCCGGGAGCATCCAACCCATGGTGGCCGATCCATGGCCATGTTTGGCCCCAACGGAAAGGAAGGCCAAATTACATCATTTTCCACCATTGGAGCAGCAGCTAGCATCCCAAGGAAGTGCCCAACCCTTGGTCCAAGAAGGATGCAAATGATCAACACCGATTGGCCTTGGGCTATCCAACAATTGATGGACCGAACCTTGCCTAAAGCCTCATCCAACTTGAGCACGTATTAGAGCCCCACAAAGTTTGGCAAGTGAGGCCCAGCAATGAAGGTTTGTTTGTCCCTTTGGAAGATATTTAGTTTTTGGAAATACTTGTAATTTGTATCTAGTTTTGGACTTGGATTATTGTTTGGAGGTTGGTTCGGTTTGGGCCAATTTCCTAGGTTTTTTTTTTTGTTTGATTTAAACCAAGTCAAGGCCCATCTTGTTTGGAACTTAGGGGAAACCCTAATTTCCCACTTGGCCTTTCTTTTGGATGATGTTTGGACGTGGGCTAGTCATGGACTAGTGGAGTGTTTGGGAAGCTTAAGGTGGGACCATTTTCCACCTAACTCCTACACTTTTCACTCATAATCCCTATTCAGACTAGGTCAATTTGTGGACTTTGTTGTAAGATTGGAGGGAGAATGAAACCCTCCCTTGATGTGTTGTAAACTTCATAAAAGAATTGGATAAAATTTGAAGAAGCTTGAAGCTCTCAAAACCTCCCCCTTTTCTCTCGGCAATTTGGAGCTTTGGTGAGTAATATCCATAGTTCTATTTTGTTAAAGGTGTTGGTGTCTTGCTAGAGCCACTAAACCATATTCCAGCCTTCCTCCACTCTTGTTTGGATCAAGGTAAGCCTGGAAATCCCATAGCCCTCCTTCCATTCGTGTGTTTTTGGATGTTTGTTGCTATGTGTTGGTTGCTGCCAATTTAATCTCGCCCGAGTGCATCTTGTATCCCAAAAGTTTCATCCGTGTCATTTTCTGTTTCCCTTGTGCTAAAGTCCTCAATTTTTGGCTGTGAGTTCCTCATACGTGTCTTGAGATACTTTGCCATTCACTTCCTTCTCAGTTCCTTCCAATTAAACGATGTGCATGCTTGTTTCTCCTACCTTACTCCCGAACTCCTGAAATTGAGCATTTCTGTCGACCAAATTTCCTCCTGTGATAACTTGCAAACTACCCGTGATTTTCTCTATCAAACCTAGCCAATTTCTTCCCCTTTCTTGGAGAAAGGTTTCTGCGAAGTTTCGCCTTCTCAGGTCTTCGGTATTGGGAGTTGTGCAGAGCTTAACCTCCACCTACTTCACTGCCAAAATGTTGTGTTGTCTGTTTGTGTTTCTGAAAAGGAACCCGTGCCATTTTAAAATCCTCACGTGCTTTTGGTCTGAAATTTGGGTTAGTTGGAGTTTAATATTTAATCTCAAAATCCACTAAGTCTTGGACTTATAGCCCGTATGGAATTGAAGTTGTGACAGAGCCAAAACCCTCCCTTGTTCTGGATTTTCTTCTCGGGTAAGCCTTTGGCCTTTGGCTGTTTGTGCTTTCTCCTTTTCCCGACCCCTCCGCATCTTGGAGCGTGTCAAAAGCTCAGTAAGAAGCATAACTATAAAATGCAATGCATGAGTATGCTATGTCGTTAAAAC
This sequence comes from Begonia fuchsioides, assembly GCA_003255005.1. Lineage (NCBI taxonomy): Eukaryota > Viridiplantae > Streptophyta > Magnoliopsida > Cucurbitales > Begoniaceae > Begonia > Begonia fuchsioides. Next base: position 169,783 of record QAOC01047557.1, on the reverse strand, counting down.
AATGCACATTTTTATTTTGTCCTTTATTGCGGTATTCTTACTTATCAATCCGGCTCTCCACCTCGTGGTTCCACCAAGTCCTCGAGACCGAGCTCCCCACCTCGTGGTTCCACCAATCATTTCCTTATCGATCCGGCTCTGCACCTCGTGGTTCCACCCAGTCCTCGAGACCGAGCTCCTCACCTTGAAGTTCCAATGGTCGTTTAGATGTTCTGATATTCAAGTTCTTAATTCATCGGAGACGAAACATAATTAGCGTTCCATACAACCAATTACATCTCGTTTACCTCCAACTACGTTGTAAATCCATGCATGAAAATAGTTCGTAGACATTTTGTAAAACTATGATGCATGACCATGTGACTATGAAAACATCACTTAAATCACTTCACATAACATAAAAATAAGCATACATCACCAAACGTGTCATGAAAACAAACATGCAACACGCATCAAACATACATCAAATATACATCCTAATCTTTGCAATGTAGTCCCACTTAAGGGCCAAACAATCTTAATACTAACTTACTTCATTACTTTTACTTAAACCTAGCAACCTTCAAACAATGGACTTCAAACAAACACCAAACAAACCCAGACACTTGGGCCGGTGCACGGTGTGATACACCCCAAACAGAGTATTCTCATTCTAATTATTCATAATCATAACCAATTCACGTGTTTCTAATTTTCCAACCTTTCCGAATAACTTTATCTCTTATACCCCTTGAACATTATTCTCTTTATCACCTTCAACCTCCTCATTTACTAATATCCACAATACCTTAATACCTCAAAATTTAACCAACATTCATCCAATGAAAAGAATCTTTAACACTTAAATCTTAAGGTCACAAATTCTAAAATAAAAATGAGGGTTGTTACACGTGACCCTTAAACATAGAACCCTAAACTCTGAACCCTAAAACCCCTTGACCCTTGAGTACTTGAAACCTCATTAGTGAACCCGTGACCCTCAATCCTAGAACCATCACTTTTCAGCCAAAGTTCTTAAACTTGGACCTCGTACCCTAGAACCTTTGAACCCTCAAACCATGAACCCTAAACCTTGAACCCTAAAAAATTGGAACATCCCTGATCTCTTGACCCTGAAACCTAAACCATTATACCTTAAACCTTGTAAACCTAGAAACCCTTGAACCTTAAACCTTGAATCCTAGACCTAGAACCCTAAAATTGAACCCAGGTACATTGTAACCTTCTAACCTTGAACGGTGAACTTAGGATCCTAGAATCTTGAACTATGTAGCCATGTAACTTTGAACCTTGAAAACCTTATACCATTAAAATTGAACTCTATGTAACACCCCGTAAAACTTTACTTAAAAATGATCGTGGTAAAAATTTTCTTTGTTTAAAAACGTTCCTCTTGAATTCCTTTTCGTGAAAACACAGCGGAAGACTTTCATTATAAATCATAGTAAACCCGACATTTACTTGGAATAAGGCATTGTTAATCAAAATATCCACAACTCGGATTTCAATAATTCAAAAACTCTTAGTTTCCTTATTAAGTTTTGTGTAACTTTGTAGAAGACTTAAACTTTAATTTATGAGTTTAACATAGTCAAATATACGAAATACCGAACATCATTCAAAACCCATAATTCTATAGTCCGACTTTTCTTCACCAGCTTCAAATAAATATAACTTCCTCTCCAGAAGTCCAAAAGAATTGATCTACCTATCAATCTTCTTATTTTGACGTCTACAACTACTTTACAGAATAACACTTTGCCAGTTATGCTCTTCTAAGGAATGATATTATTGCAACACAAAAACTGCTCTGTTACGAAATTCCAACCTAGTATTTGTTTCAACCTTTGGGGTCTAAATTCATAACTTTCTCTATACGTTTCTAAATCAAGAAATTCTTGTTGTTGTAGTTTCATCTTCTAAGCTATTAAATTCCATTAGAAGAAATCAACTCCATGTTAAGACCCAAAAACTTCGGAATTAGGTAAATACCAATATTATTTCCTATTGGTCAATTCATTACTTCTAAGGTATAATTTCGTCTCCATATTCATCATTTCTTAGCACATTTCATTCTTTAACCATAAAACATTATATTCACATAATGTTATTGTACATCAAAAAGTTGGGTGTCACACCCTAAGCCCGGAATCTTGGACCCTTGAACTGTAAACCTTAAACAATGAATCTTGAAAGCTAGAACCCAGAACCATGTAATCCTCAACCCTAAACATTGAACCCTGAAACCCTTGAACCTTGAACTCTGAAACCCTGAACCCTAGAACCTTGAACATTAAGCCTTAGAACTCTAAACCTTGGAACCCTTAGCCTTGAAACCTAAACCCTGAATCTTGACCTCTCAACCATAAACCCTTAACATTGAACTTTAAACCCTTAACCCTAAAACTATAAACCTTGGAACTTGGAACCCTAAACCTTGGAACCTTGAACCCGAGATCCATAGACTTTAAACCCTTATACCTGAACCCTAACCCTGAAACCCTGAACCCTGAACCATGAAACCCTCGAATCCTATGAACTTGAATTTAAAACTAAATCCAAGAACTCTGAACCGTGGAACACTGAACCTTAGTACCTTGAACTCTTAACCCTTAAATCCTAGGACATTAAACCATGAACCTTGCAACCCTTAACACTGGACCCATGTACTTTAGAACCCTTGAACCCTAAACCAGAACCCTTAACCCAGAATCTTGAACCCTTGAAATATAAACCTTGGAACCCTAAACCCTAGAACCTTAGAAGCTTAAAACGCTTAACCATGAACCTTGAACCTTTAACCCTAGAACCATTAAACTGTGAAAGCTTGTAACCTTTGAAACCTGAATCCTTAAACCCTCAACCATGAACGTTGGAACCCCAAACCCTAGAACCTTCAAACTTTAAACCATGCTTCCTATACCATAAACTCTGAACCTTGAACAGTGGAACCCTAAAACCCTAGAACCGTTGAACCCTTAACCCTAAATCTTGGAACCTTGAACCTTGAAACCCTGAACCTTTGAACCTTTGAACCTTTGAACCTTTGAATCTCTAAAACCTAATCCCTGAACCCTTAAAACCTGAACCTTAAACTAGGAAGCCTAGAACCCTAGAACCCTTTAACCCTAAATCTTAGATTCTTGAACCCTGAACCATGAACCTTGAACCTTAAAATCCTAAACCTTGAACCCTTAAAACCCTACCAGCCTATAACCTTAAACCCTTAACCCTAGAACCCTTGTACTCTAGAACACTAAACATATAACCATCAATCCTAAAAACTTAACCTTGAAACCCTTGAACCTTGAACTCTGAACCCTCGAACATTGAAACCTTGAATCCTTAAAACCTATAACCTTGGAAATTTAAACTTTGAACCTTATACCTCGAACCTTGCAATCCTGCCTCTAAACCATGTACCCTAGAACCCTAAACCTTGGAACCCTGAACCCTAGAACACGTGAACCATTGAACAATGAACTCTAGAATGCTTAACATTAAACACTAGAACCCTAAACCTTGGGTGATTACTCCACTTGGCATGCCAATCTGTGGCATGTCATAATGTGAGAGAGGTTAAAACTCTCTCATTACCGAGCATTGTAATCAGTTTATTTTGAATCTAAAGGGTTATTTGCATCATCTTCCTTTACTGGTTTTTTTACCTCCAAGACTCGGCTCTCCGGTGAGTAATATCTGTCGATATCCGAGAGCATCCTTCAAGATTTTTTCTTCCCTTCCAAGCTAGGGTAAGCTAGGCCATTCTACATGACTTCAACCACTCCCCTGTGGTCTTAGGTTAAGCGTGTAATCCATATTAGCTCTTCTCTATCTCTGGTTACATTCCCTTTTCCGATCAACCCCATTCCCGTTTTTCGATAACCCCATTTTTGGCACCCGATATTTCCTTCTGCATATCTCCAGATTTCCCAAAGCTTTTACCCCCATTTTTGGATATTAAGCTCTTCCCTCATTCCCTAACAACCCCTCCAAATCTCAGTTTAAAACTCTGTATGCAACTTGACCTCCTTCACTAATAACACCCATTTTTGGCCTTTTTCTTTGCCTATTTCTCACCCGAACCCCATTTAGTTACCCATTTAATTCTTGAATCATATCAGAACCCTAAATAAAAAAATCTATAACCCTTGATGTGCTATGGGAATGGTGGTTGGGTCGGTTACGGAGAAATGGAGAGAGAAAAGAGGGGAAAAATGGGAAAGGTTGGCTCGGGTGAAGGAAAAATAGGATCTAATGTCTCCAGCCAGATCTCCGGTGGCATACAAGGTTAGAAGCTGAAATTTGGATGGAAGGTAGATGAAGGTGAGAGGGTTTATGGGTCATAATATCACGGTAAATTGATTAGGGAATCAGAAGATAAGCAGAAAATACCTAGAGTGCTAAAAAATGAGCTCTCAGGAAAGACAGATCGGATAAACCCGAACGGAGGAGAAGCTTTGGGGTTCACACCCTTACCTTGGCTTCCACTAGAACGTGGTTGAAGGAGTGTGGTATGACCTAGCTAACCCAAGCTTGAATGGCAGGCAAAACCAGAGTGGAACTCTCGGTGGTTTCCGGAAATAACTCACCGAAAAACCCAAGTCTTGGAGGAGGAGAAACCACAAAGGAAATGAGATGCAAAATGAAGTCTTTAATTTCAAACTTCACTGAATATAAATGAGCTCAAAGTGAGCTTAAAATCATCCCCAAGCTCCGGAGGGTGGGCTCCCAAAAATTCAAAAAAATAACATTACCCGAAATGACAAAACAAGGAAGAAAAATAGCTAGGTGGTCCTCCTAGAAGTTACCTGAAAAGGAGGCACCAAGGCTAACCATGGTCCCCCTCTTCAATACCCCCACCTGAAGCACAAAATATGGTTTTCACGTGACTAACCCTTCAGAAAATAAAGCCCTAATTCTAACCAAAACAAACTACCTTTTTCCACTCGGCAATTGTTCAACCGAAAAATGAACAAAACACTAAATGACATAAAAAAATGGGTCTTCATCCCTCCATGTGAACTTGGGCTGATGAAGTTCCCGAGGGAAATGGGCTTGGACTTCCCTTCTCCAGATCTTGGATGGACCATACAATGGTCAGACCCTCGGCTAGGTTTATGTTTTCTTGGGCTACCTCCATCTCTCTTTCTCCACCTTGCTCCGCGGGTATTGTGGAAAAATCCCAAGTGAGAAGATATTTGGGCTGTCCTTGATCATCCAAAGTTGGCTCTTCCATTAAGTTTCCTTGCATAAATAACCCTACAAAATGAGCAAACACTGTTAGCAAACTTCTTCGCTCAGGCTTAGGTTATAGGCCCTCAGAATGTCTTCTCGGTTTTGGTCTCCGATTGCACATCATCCTCCTCGGGTTCTTGAGGATCCGATCTCAAATTCAAGGAGTTTTCTTGCTCCTCTTTTTCTTCTTGCTCATCCCCCAAATAAGGAGAAATATCTTGGACATTGAAGGTGGCCGAGACTCCATACTCTCTAGGAAAATTTAGCTTGTAAGCATTTTGATTGATATTCTCCACAATCTTGAAGGGACCATTGGCACTTAGTAAAACTTTCGAGCGCCTTTGCTTGGGAAATCTTTCCTTCCTCAAGTGTAACGACACTAAGTCTCCCACATTGAAGTTAATGTCTTTTCTTCCTCAATTAGCTTGTCTAGCATAGTACTTATTCTTCTTGTGGAGGGCCTTACTTACCTTCTCATGCATCTTCTTCACTTGATCGGCTTTGCTAGCCCCATTACAATTAACAATGTCTTTGGAGGGCAGCTGTACTAAGTCAAGTGGAGTCAAGGGGTTGAAACCATACACCACTTCAAATGGTGTTATTTTGGTGGCACTATGAACACTTCGGTAAAAGGATGCAAGGTCATGAAAACTCCTTACTTCCGACACACTCTTGGGAATAGGCCATTCTCAGATTTCCACAATTTTTGAGTCATCGACTTCCATGCCTTCCTTAGAAAAAAAAACCCGAGAAAGTGTACTCTCTCTTGGACAAAAGCACACCTCTTCAAATTGCCAAACAATTTAACTCTTCGGAGTGTATCAAACAACAATCTAAGGTGAGCAAGGTGAGTAGCAAGTCCAAACTAAACACCAATATATCATCAAAATAGACAACTATAAATTTTCCAAAGAAATCTTTCAAAATAAAAGGCATGAGTCTCATAAAGGTACTAGGATCGTTAACTAATCCGAATGGCATTACTAACCATTCAAAGAGACCATATATGGTCTTGAAGGCCGTCTTCCATTCATCACCTTTCTTCATCCTTGTTTAATGGTAGCCACTCTTTAATTCCACCTTAGGGATATAGGATGCCCCACTAAGCTCATCCAATGTGTCTTCGAGCCTAGGAATCGAGAACCGGTAGTTGATTGTGATTTGATTTATGGCTCGGGTATCAACACACATCCGGAAACTTCTATCTTTCTTTGGAACTAATAGAGCCGGGCCAGCACAAAGACTCAAAGATTCTCTTATAAACCCCTTGTCAAGAAGCTCTTGGACTTGCCTTTGAAGCTACTTGGCCTCCTCGGGATTTAATCAGTAGGAAGGCCAATTTGGTAGCACTACTTTAGGGTAGAGGTCAAATTGGTGTTCGATTCCCCTGAGGGGTGGTAAACCACGGGGTAGTTCTTCCGAAAACACATCTTGGTACTCCTCAAGAAGTGCTTGAACCTCAGCTGGAACAAGCTCAATTTCTTGGAGCCTTTCCCGAAACAAAACTAGTACAATCGGGCCTCCCTCTTGGATAGTCTTTATCAACTCTTTCTTGGTCATAAATAAATTAGATTTGGCTGCACCCTCCCTCCTTGCAACTTCATCTTGGATGAACTAGCTTAGCTCAAGGGGGTGAGCTTAAAAGTTTTCCCACCAAACTTGAAGGAGTAATGATTGGAATAGCCATCATGGATAACCCTTTCATCGAATTGCCACGGCCTTCCAAGCGAGATGTGGCTTGCACTAATTGGCACCACATCACATAGCACTTTGTCTACATAACAACCAATAGAGAATTCAATGCTTGTTTCCTCGGAGAACTTGAGATCTTCCTTCTCTTTTAGCCACCAAAGTCTATACGGATTTGGATGCTCCGTCGTGACAAGCTTCAACTTCTTTTCAAGATCTTTAGATGCAACGTTGGTGCAACTCCCTTCATCTATAATCAAGGAACGTACCTTCCCTTGAATTAGGCATCTACTATGGAAGATTTTCTCTCTTTGTACCCCTTCACCTCGGGTTTGGGTTGTGAGAACTCGGTGGATCACCATCAAGGGAGGTCCTTCTTGGGCATGACAAACCTATATTGCTCTTGCTCTTCACTAGTCTCAATCGTGTCTTCCACTTCACTAATAACCTCATTAGACCGCTCAAGAAGAACCATCACTCGTTTCTTGGGGCATTGAGAGAAAATGTGGCCAAGACCGAGACACTTAAAACACTTGATCTCCCTTGACCTAGGCCGAGTACCATCATCTTTGGGCTTTACTTCAAATTCCTTCTTTTGACTCTAAGGCCTAACAAATGGCGGCTAATCTTCATTCTTAAGAAATAGTTTGAACGGGGGCGTGGCCCTTGGTACAAACATGTTAGCAAACTTCTTGGCTCGGGCTCGGGTTATAGACCCTTGGGATGTCTTCTCATTTTTTGTCTCCGATTGCTGGAACCCTTGAATCTTAAAACATGAAACTTTAACTTTGAACCCTTGAACCCTTAACCTTGAGCTTTCGACACCCAAACCCCTTGAACCTTAAACCTTGAAATTCAGATTGTAAAACCTTTGAACACTAGAACCCTACCTTGAACCCTGTTACCCTAAACCTTGAATTACTAAACCCTAAACCCTAAACCCTTGAATCCTAGAACCTTTGAACCCTCAAACTCTGAACCATGTACCCTAAAACCCTTGAAACCCTTGAACTTTAAACTTTGGAATCATGGAACTCTGAACCCTGGAACCCTAAACCCTAGAACCCTGAACCCTAAAACTTAGAAGCCTAAACCCTAATCCATGGAATCATGGAACCTTAAATCCTTAATCCTGCAATCCTAAACCCTTAAACACTTGATTCCTTGAATTGTTGAACACTCAAACATTGAACCTTGGACTTTGAAATCCTAAAACTCTTGAACTCTAAACTTCGCAATCACGAAACTCTAAACCTGGAACCCTTAACCCGTGAACCCAATCCATGGAACCCTATAACCCAAGAACCTTGAACCTCAGGATACTAGAACCTTTGAACCCTGAAACCTTTAAACTTGGTCCTAGGAACCCTCGAACCCTAGAATCCTTGAATTTTGAACCCTGAACCGTGGAGCCCTTTATTCTAGAAATTTAAACCATAAACCTTGGAAACCTCAACCTCAGAACCGTAAATCTTGAACACTGAACCATTGAATCAAAGAACCCTAGAGTTTCAAAACACTTAACTGTGGAACCTACCCTGAACCTTGGAACCTTGAACCATACAACCATAAAAACCTAAACCTTGGAACCCTTGAACCCTAGAACCCTAAACCTTGGAATCGTTAACCCTGTAACAATGGAACCGTTGAACCCTAGAACCCAAGAACCTTGGAATCCCGATACCTTTTAACCGTGAACCTTCAACCCTAGAACCATGGAACCTTTGAACCCTGGAACACTAGAACCTTTGAATCCTGAAACCTTGAAACCCAAAACCATGAACCCTAGAACTCGAAATATGAGCCCTGGAACCCCAAAACCCTCAAACCATAGAATAGTGGAATCTTTAATCTTGGATCCCTAAACCTTTAACACTGAACCTTGGAACCCTACACCTTTAACCCTAGAACGTGGAACCCTTGAACCCTTAACCCTTAACACTTAGCCTTAGAACCTTGAAACTTAAAACCATGAACCCTTAACCCTTAACCCTTGAACCCAGAACAATGAACCATTGGACGCTAGAACCCTTGAACCTTGGAACTGTAGAACCTTGAATCTTGGATCCCCTAACCCATAACCCTAAACCTTGAAACCCTAAACCTTTAATCCTGGACCCTGCAACCCTTAACTCCTTAACTCTTAACCCATAACCTTAGAACTCTAAACCTTAAAACCTTGAACTTTGAACCATCATCCCTAGAACCCTTGAACCCTATAACCTTGGAATCTTAAACCCTAGAGCCCTGAAACCTTGGAACCTTAAACCCTGAACCTTAAATCATGAACCTTAAAACCTTGGAACCTTGAACCTCTAACCCTAGAACCCTTCACCCTAGAACCTGGAACCCTTTTAAACCCTAAACTTTGGAACCCATAACCCTAAATTCTTAACCTGTAAACCATGAACCTTAGAACCCTTAACCTTGGAATCAGAGAACCCTTAACCTTGGAATCTTAGAACCCTGAAACTTAGAAAATCTGAACCATAACCCTTAAACCTATACAATGATCTCTAAAACACTGCCACCTTAAACCATAAACCCTTGAATCTATAACCCTAGGCCTTTGACTCTGAAACCTTGGACATTAAAACCCTCAACCTTGACCCTTTCACCCCTAAAACTTGGAACCTTGACTCTTGTAATCTTGAACCATGGACCTCAAACCTGGAACCTTAACTCTTGGAATCTTTAACCATGAAAGTCTAAACCTTGAACCCTGAACGTTGGAACCCTAAGCCTTGGAAGCCTAAACCTTAAACCATAAAACCTTGGAACCTGAAACCCTAACTGTAACATCTCGTTCTTTAAAAATAGCAGTAAAATTTTTCTTTTTAAAATCTCATTCAAAACTCTTGATTTAAAATCATAGCGGAAGCGTAAGACATTAAAAACTGTTAAAAATGTGATCTCGTCATACTTATAAAAAAACATCGTAGAAATATATATCAAAATACCATTACATTCATTACATGTCATAGATAGGCATTAGCACAAAACATTCAAGCATTTCCTATCGAATTACATAACAAAAGTTCTTAACATGATAATCCAAAGCGTGTCAATTCGTTCAAACAAGTTTTCATAAAACTTAATAAAATATGCAAAACTTCTTTCTTCTTTCACCCACGGGTCGTCACTCGGTTTCGTAAACATCCCGCTCCAAAGTAGATCCATCCACATATCATGGCACGTGATGAGGACTAAATTTCTCATCCCGAGCTTCATCACCTACATCATAAAGGTTAAATAATGAGCTTAAGGCTCAGTAAGAAATCATATCACCTACATGCCTAAAATGCTCATGTCACGTTTAAAACCATGCTTTATTTTGTTCTTTATCTTGATTCTTAACTTGATACTTGATCCTCATTCTTGACATAATAAACGGGCACACGTAAGGGAGAGAATGGCACCATCTGGCCTTCCTCACGGGCAGCTCACAGAGCACCATCTGGCTCGCTCGGAAAGGCAGCCAATTTAACTCCACCCTGAGTTTTCTTAATCATGATCTTTACTTTCTTGACATTTTTCATGCATCGTATGAGAAAATTCTCGGGATAGGGTATTAGCACCATCTGGCCTCCCTTGAGACAGCTCTCCCCATATCCCATTCTCAACATACGGTTGGGTGACGTTTTGAAAACATGCATGGAAAACATTTTCGTTCTTTTCTTAAAACATGATGGATGAGCATGATTTCATGCAATACTTGATAACTTAATATAATTCATGCATAAATTCATAACTTAACATCATGCAATCAACATAGCACAAACATCTCCAATGTAAATACTATCTTTATTACTAATCGTACTTTACATACTTTTAATGCTTTATATACTTAGTCGATACTTGGCATAATATACAATCACAACCAATGGCATACAAACACTAATCAAGCCCATATTATTGGGTTGGTGCATGGTGCAATACACCCAAAACAGAATTCAATACATAATTAATGTAACATGTTCATTTCATACTTGATTTAATTAACACCTAAGCATACAACCTTAATTCTACTCTTTATGATGCAGTCCCCAAAGGGCCAAACACAAGCATAATTACTTACCTCATTTCCAAGCTGAATTTCTAGTCAATTTCCTTTAATTTCCTTGATTTGTCTTCAAGAACATCTTAAAAATCATAATTAACTAAAATAAGTACTCAATATTTTATTTTTGTTTTTCACCTAACTTTTGGGGCTCATAAATCTTTCTATACCTATCCAAATTCCATGTAATTGCTATCAATCTCTTTCTTATTTTGTGTACTATATTTATTTAGAAGACGTTGTGATCAGATTCTTACTTACAAGTCTCATAAATTCTACATCTTTAAAATCGGGTATAACATGACCATATTAGTTCATACCCTATTTTTACCTCAACTTCTGATATACACAACTTTCACTACACTAATCAGATCAGAATGAATAAGGTATTAGTCCAAACCTTAGAATGTTGGATACATATCATTGGAAAAGTTCATGACCAAATTGTAACTCAAAGACTTTGTAAAATTTACACTGCAGAAACTGGTTAACATGACTTATAAAGTGTATACTCATAAACTACTTTCACAATTTCATGTATTCTTAACCGTGTAACGTAAATTCCATTTTTTGTAAGTCATTACAGCATCAAAATGAATATCTTAAAGGTATTTCCAAGTACCTCAGGGCTTGAGTCATAAGCTTTTCCTTCTCTTGCACTTCTAGTTCTTAAACATCAAAGTTTCTTGCACAAAACACTAAAACCTCACACTTTTATCACAAAACCCTAAATTTCTCACGTTAGATCAGAGAGAACTTTGGGAGAGAGGTGAGCTGAGTCATAGTTAAGGCTGAAATAATGAATTTTTTAAACAGTATCACACATGGAACGGTGGAAGATGAAACGTTTTCGGATAACTTCAAAGAGCAGTCGACACTTTAAACAAGGTGTCGACCGATTCTACACAAAGTGTCTACCCATCCAAATCCATTGTGTCGACCCAAGCAAACCATTGTGTTGACCCCTCACTTTCCAGAGACGGATCCTTAAGAGTTATGTCGACCCAACACAAAGTTGTGTCAACCCCTCACTTTCCAGAGATGGATCCTTGAGAGTTACGTCGACCCAACACAAAGTTGTGTCAACCCCTCACTTTCCAGAGACGGATCCTTAAGAGTTATGTCAACCCAACACAAAGTTGTGTCGACCCCTCATTCAAGGTGTAACCCTTAACCGCCCTAGAGTTCAAGGTGTTGACTTTTTAATTGTTTCATAACTTTTGCTCCACAATTCTGATTTTCATAATTCAAAAACCCATAGTTTCCTCATTGAGTTGAATTTAACTTTGTAGAAGAAGTAAACTTCAAAATAATATTTTAATATAATAAAATTTACAAAATACTTGGCATCGCTCAAAAGTCCATAACTCTATAGTCCAGATTTTCTTTACCAACTTCAAATAAGCATAACTTTCTCTACACTACTCCAATAGAGTGGATCTACCTATCAATCTTCTCAAATAGATGTCTAATACAAATTTTTAGGAGAAATATTTTCCAATTAGGCTCTTCCATGGCATGATACGATTCGAACACAAAAACTGCTCTGTTACAAAATTCTAACCCGACCTTTGTTACCAATTCTTGGGTTCTAAGAATCATAACTTTCTCGATAATGATCAATTTCTGATGATTAAGTGTCAAATTGTTCCTTAAAGAGTCCACTATAACTTCTTAGAAGACATCAAATTTAGAAAACTAACGTGTGTCAACCTATGTTCACAAAACCGAGAGTATGCATTGCTTGAAATCCAGAACCGGTCGACCACTCGTCCATGGTGTCGACCCAAAGTGTTCCAAAGTTACTTGTGTCGACCCCTCTTAAATCCTGGGGTCCACCTAAAATATTCAACTGTGTCGACCCTTCCTAAATCTTGGGGTCGACCTAAAGTATATAATTGTGTCAACCCCTCCTCAATCTTGGGGTCGACTGAAAGTATTCATTGTGACGACCGGACATTGTTCATAGGTCGACCAAAAGTTAAAACTTTCATAACTTTTGTTATACAACTTAGATTTCTATGATTCAAACACAATTATTTTTCTTATTAAGTCTAGTTTAACTTTGTAGAAGACATAAACGTCAAATTAAGAGATTAAAGGTATCAATTATATGAAACACTGAACATCACTCAAAAGTTTATATTTCCTTAGTCCAGTTTTCATTTGTAAACTTCTAGCGTGTACAACTTTCGCACCACAACTCCAATTGAGTTGTTCAACCTATAAATCTTCTCCTTTTGATGTCTTCTATAATTTTTTAGAAGATTAGTTTGTCACTTAAGCTCATCTGTCGCATAATAAAATAGGAAAACAGAAACTACCCAGTTATCAATTTTCAACCTGGTGGTTGTTACTAACTATAAATTTCCAAAACCCATAACTTTCTCTAAAAACCTCCAAATTGAGTAATTTTTGTTGTTATATGACACGGTCGGGGTTATGAGAAGTGTCGGGAGAAAGAAGACACAAGGGTAATCTGCCAAGGAGAAAGTCCAAGACAGAAACAGTGAGGTGTAACGGTTAATGTTCCAAATGCATACAGGATTAAGTCAAATAAACTCTGCCAAATGAAACTTTAGGAAGTGGACTAAGCTGGGCCAAATTTGCAGCTTGAAAACACGTGAGGACTTAAAATGGCACGGGAATACTTTTGAGTGTACAAACAGACACAAAACAGAAAAACAGTGACGTGGAGGGGTAAAGATTTCTGGACAACTTCAAATGCAGGCAACCAGGGAATGTAAAAATTGGTAGAAAACAACTTCAATGAAAGGGAAATAAAATGCAAGTGGTTTGATGAAAAAAGACTCGGTAGGTTAGGAGATATGTAGGTTGGAAAACGGATGGACAGAAACTGTTCGATTTCGGGAACTCGGGCAGAATGAGGGGGAAGTTGTAAGTACAACTTTTGATGGGCGAAGGGTTTTGGTAAAAGGAAAGAACAGAAATTTCAGGCCATGAAAGAAGAATTCACAACCAAAAATTTAGGGTTTTTACTCACGAAAAATAGAAAATGACACAGAGTGGACTTTTAGTGCACNNNAAAAACCAAAATAAATAAAAACCGACAATCTTCCTTTTTGGGCCAATGCTTTCCTTCATCTTTTCACGTGTAAGGCCGCTCCTTAGAGGCTCAAAATTGGACTCCATCCTTCAGCTCTTCATTGGACTCCATTAGGCCGTGGCTATTCGTTTCATGATGGAAGGTGTGTGGGCTGTTCTCGGATAGCCACCCCTTCTGGATGCCTCTGTAATGGCGATGGTTGACCGGGAAACATTTCTCCACAATTAATGCTCTGCAGCTTGATGGAAACCTTGAGATGCTGGCTACATTTCGTATGAAGAACATTTGGCCAAATAATGTGTGAGAGGTTTTTTAAACTGCTGTCCAAGGCTCAGAGGTCAGATTGTACCGAAGCCCAAAATGTCAACATCTTCATCTTGGATGGTTGGGCCATGGAATGCATCAATCACACTAGTAATCTCGGCCACTTCATCCCAAAACAACCTACAAAATGAACAAACACATTAGGAAACCAATTGGGTTGGCCTTGGGTTAGAAAACTCGTGGCCAAGCCCAAGGTGGCGTTATCGCAAGGTAGGCTCTTGTTAAGGGCTTCTTGTTGCTCATCATGAACACACTCTCGAGTGCTCACTCCCGCGGGTTCCTCTTTGGCTAAGGCATCCTGAGGCATGTCACTATAGTTCCATCAACAAGTCTATTAAATTGCATGTGAAGACTTTAAACTCATTTGAAGAACGTAAAATGTCTGAAATTGGCTAATCTTAACATTGTGTCAAGGTGGTTCACCTTGCAAGGATCGACCAGTTTCTAACGTAGGTTGACTGGATCAAGTTCCTCACGACCAAGGTGTCGACCGATACTATTCATAGGTCGACTGGTCCTTCATTCACAACATTCCATTTTCCATTTTCTCAAACTTTCATTCAACACTTAAACTGATTTAGTCCAACTTTTACATTGACGTTACTTTATCAACTACCAATTCTAACATCTAACTTTGTTTTCAAATCATCTAAATTACTATTTCCAAAAGTGTAACTCCACCTCAACATCCATCATCTCTTAACGCATATTGTACCCTTGCCAAAACGTGCTATATTCCTATAGGCTTAGGTTACCCAGAAAAGTGGGGTGTTACACTAACACTCTTAAACCTTGAAACTTGAACCATGAAACCCTTAACCCTAAACATTGGAACATGGAACCCTTAACCATGGACTCTTGAATCTTAGAACTATTGAACTCTAAAACTGTAAGCATAAACCATGAAACGTGAACCCTAAACCCATAACCTTGGAACCCTGAAACCTTAACCTTCGAACCCTGAACCCTGAACCTTAATCCTTTAACCCAGATCTCTAAACCTTGGAACCAAGAACCTTAAATTCTAAAACCCTATAACCTTGGAATCTTGAACCATAAAGCCATGAACCTCAAACCTTGATCCTTGAACCTTAAAACACTAAACCTTTGAACCTAAGCTCTGAACATTGAACTCTGGAACCCAGAACACCAGAATCCTTGAATATTTAACCCTGAACTTCATAAGCTAAACCTTGAATAATTAACCCATGAACCCTGAAACCCTGAACCACGATCGTTAAACGCAATAATTCTAGACAATTAACCTTGGACCATGAAACCCTAAGCCTTGAACTTTGAACACTGGACCTTAAACACTAGAACCTTTGAACCCTGAAGCCTTCAACCTTAACCTTCGAACCCTGGAACCCTGACCTCTAAACTCTGAAAACTTGAACATTGAACCCTGAACTCTGAACCGTGAACCCTAAACCCTTAACATTGTAACCTTGAAACCTCGAACCTTAAACCCTAGAACCCTGACCATGAACAAGAAAGCCTTAACCCAAGTAACTTTGGAACCCTAACTCTGGAACCGTGGAACCATGTAACACTAGAACCCTTAACCCATGAACCTTAGAACCATGGAACGTTTAACCCTTAACCCTAGAACCCAAAACCTGAACCCTTAAAACCTAGAACCCTAGAATCTTGAAACATGAACCCTAGACCTTGGAACCCTGGAACCCTTAAACCCCGAATCCTGAACCCTTAAAACATTGAACACAAAAAACAAAACTCAAGACCCTAAATTCCTTAAACCATAGAACCTAGAACCATGGTACCCTGAACCTTGGAACCCTGAACCTTAGAACCCCAAACCCTTTACCCACAACTCCAAAACCCCCGGAACCTTGGACCATAAACCTTGGAACTCAGCAACCTTGAACATTGGAACTCTTTACCTTAAACATTGGAACCCTTAACCCTGGTTTTTTAAACCCTGGAACCCTTCAACCCTTAAACCATAAACCTAAACCTGGAAACATGAACCCTAAATCCTAAGCCTTGGAACCTTAAACCTTGGGACCCTTGAACCCTAGACCCTGAGTTGTGGAACCCTCAAACCTAGAACTCTAAACCCTTGAACCATGAACCTTTATTTCTTGACCCTTGAACCCTAAACCTTGGTTTTTTAAACCCTGAAACCCTTAAACCATAAACATAAACCCTGAAACAGAAACCTAAACCCTGAACCTTCAACTCTTGAACCTTGGAACCCAAAATTCTAAACCCTAGAACCATGAACCTTTAAATCTCAAACCTTGTACCCATGGAACCTTGAACCATAGACCCTGGAAAAATAGAACACTAAAACCCTGGACCCTAAACTTTAAACCTTGAACCCTTAACAAATAACCTTAGAACTCTGGAACGATGAACCCTTAAGTGTGGAATCCTAAAACGTGGACCTTGAAACCATGGAACCCTAAACATCGAATCTTGGAAACCAACAGCTCTATACAATTACCTCTGGATGTTGGAACACTAAACCCTTTAACCCTGAACCCTTAACCTTGAGCCATCAAACCTTGGGACCTAGGATTCTAAACTCTAGAACCATGAGCCTTTAATTCTAGAACCTTGTAACCTCAGAACCTTAAACCTTGATGACATGCAATGGATTGGCATTCCAAGCAGAGTACTCACCCGAGCCCGAGCTCGGAAATTTTCTAACTTGTGTGTTAATTTTGCAAGAAAATTAATTGAAGAATTACACATTTCTAAATCCACTTTAGAGGATCAAGAAAGACCAAAACATTCAATAACTTGGCTTGCAGAGGAGGCAGATTTGCAACCACAACTCAAGACTTCCAGAACCAAACCCGCACCCAATCCCGGTTTAAAATGCATGTTGCATGGCGAGTTAGAGTTCCATGCAAACATGAATAATTGATCCAGGACTCAACTCACCAACATTTCCATGGAGTAAAGGAATTTTCTTGCATTTTTAGGATAATTTTTACGTGATTTTTCCTTGAATATTTAGAGAACCCGAGAGGGTTTTCTAAGCTAGGGTTTTAATTTGGATTTTTGCATGTTGTGCATGGAGTTTTGCATGAGGGTTTAATTGGATGGAAGAAGGGTATTTAGGGCCAAGAAAGAAAGGAAAATTGGCTGAAGGGATTCAAGGAAATGTGGCTTGCATGGAAACCCCCTCACTTCTGTGTCATTTGGTATCAGAGCCATAAATCCCTCCCCACCTTCCTCTTTTCCCTCTATTTTTGTGTGATTTGAATGACCACAAGGAGTTGTTCCCATTACAAACCAAACCGGGATCCGATTGATCCTAGTCGCTCAGTTAGTCCATCCTTTCCATGTCCGAATTTGAACCTTCCCGAATCCAGCCTTCAAGGGAAAATTGATGAGCTCAACAAAAGATTTGATACAGTTCTACAAAAGTTGGAGCACATTTCTCCTTCTTTGAGGACTACCCCGAACAATTCACCAAGGAGAAGACTGAATCACGGTTCGAGGAGATGTCGAGAGTTTAAATCCGAACAGTCGGATGATGATTATAACCTGCATAAGTTCAACTCTAGAGATGATGATATGAGGCATATTAAGGTATCCATTCCTCCTTTCAATGGATCTTGCAATGGTGATTTTTTTATTGATTGGATGGAGAAAGTTGATAAGATCTTTGAATGCTATAACTATTCCGAGAAGTATAAATTACAACTTGTCTCATTGGAACTTACGGGTTATGCTAGTCTTTGGTGGGATGGTTTGAAAATTTAGAGAAGACGTGACGAAAGTATTAATAGTTGGAAAATGATGAAATTAATTATGAGGAGAAGATTTGTACCGGCTCATTACAAACAAGAACTATTCCTTCAATTACAATCACTTAAACAAGAATCTCTCTCGGTTGAAGAATTTCTTACCGAATTTGAGACTCTCAAAATTAGATGTGATTTACAAGAACCAGAGGAACAAATTATAGCTCGGTTTATTAGAGGTTTACACCGAGATATTAGTGATATTGTGCGGTTATACAAATTTCCTTGAAAGTGGAGAGGCAAATAAAAAGAAAGGGCAAGGCAATAGTGAGCCAAGCTAGTCCTAAAACTATTGCTCCTTTTAAGCCTAGTACAAAGGTGGAGAACAAGATTCCTTACATTCAACCATGGCTGCAAAAGAAGAATAGTGACCCTAAATCGATGGAAGAAAATAACCGTACCCGAACACGAGAGATCAAGTGTTTCAAGTGCCTTGGTCTCGGGCATATTGCATCCCAATGCCCTAACAAACGTGTGATGGTTATTAGAGAGGAAAAACATGATATTTTGAGTGAAGATGAAGTGAAGGAAAAATCAGATATGAGCTTAGAATTCGAAGGGGAAGAATGTCGCGCACAAGAAGGTCCTTTATTATTGGTTAACTGAAGGCTACTTGCCACTCAAAACCAACAAGAGGAACTATAAAGAGAAAGCTTATTCCATAGTAGATGTCTAATTAAAGATAAGGTATGCTCAATCATTATTGACGGTGGAAGTTGTGTTAATGTGGCTTCCCAAGAACTAATTGATAAACTAGGGTTGGACACCACCCTTCACCCGAAGCCTTATAAATTGCATTGGATAAATGATAAGAAAGACCTCAAGGTTACCAAGCAAGTGTGCATCGAATTCTCTATTGGAAGTTACAAGGATAAAGTTAAATGTGATGTTGTTCCCATGAGTGCAAGCCATTTATTACTCGAAAGACCATGGAAATTTGATCGGAAGGTTATTCACGATGGTTTTACAAACCAATTTTCCTTTAAATTTTGTGGACGATCTATGAAGCTAGTTTCCCTTGAACCCGAACAAGTGACCAAAGATGAGGTCACAAGGAAGGAGAATTTATCTAAGAATAACTTGATTATGATCAAGGAGGGATCCTTGCCTACTAAAGAAGGAACACTTGTGATGAAGAATCAAAAAGTCATATGTGTTGTGATTTCCAAAATACTCTCAAGGTGGTTAGTCTCTTTACCCGAACTCTTTACTAATTACTTTGTTTATGATTGGATGAAGGAAATCTACAAATCTGAATTGAGCTTAAGGAAGAAGAATTATGATCTTCTTAATATAGAGAACTATTCAAGCAGTGATGGATAATTTGGTAATTCTAGTAAAGGAGTCTACGGGCCACTCATCAAAAGAACCAAGGAGGAAGAGGTAGCTAACTATGATCATTGGATGAGGTTCTTGGAATCCTTAATAGAATACTTCCATGGAATATATTTGCTTCAGAATGTGCAAGGGGCGTTTAAAAAGACAGCTACGTGCACCCACCATGATTGGTTAGTAATCCCTTCCTTGCTAACCATTAGCTCCAGAGATGTTACGGTACTTATGCATATTTGGTCCCATGAATACTTAGAAGGATACATTGCTGATTATATTGGGAACACTATGGTTTATAATTTGGATAATGAAACTCGTGTTGAACTAGTTATTTGGTTTAGTACAAACTGGAGTATTGAATATTTTTGCCATGGAAATAAAGGTGTTGTGGTGAAAGACATAGAATCTTATGATTCAAAAATGGAAGTTGTTCAAGGTTGGCACACTCTTAAGGATGCCTCAAACTTGAAGTATTTTTGGAATAATGAAGTCAACACTAATGCATGCAAGCTCGAGTTACCCGGCATTTATGGTATTTCAGCTACATTTAATGGACGAGACCTTCTTCCCTTTGCTGGATTTGATGAAGACGAACAAAATGGAGAAGAATTTCAAGTGGATTTGAGGTGAAATCCTCAAGAACCCAGGGAGGATGATGTAACTTCCCATTTTTCCATTACTATTTTTTTTTGTAAACACATGTACTAACTTTTAACAATTTAAGGTAAAACTTATCAATTTGAAATCTTTGAGATAAAATACAGCGGAAGATTTTTATTTAACTTCATCAAAACCAATTACATTCATAATAAGTAACCCAAAACATACTTGTACTTTAACATTAGAACCAAGTTATTACAAAACAGTTATAAACTAAATATAATATTATACATTAGTTTTCAAACAAAACATTTCCATTTACATGGGTCGCCACCGGTCAAAATTGCACTAACAGCCGCAAACTTGCCCAATGGACGTACTTCACCACCAGAAGCATTTATCCTTACATTACAAAGCTTATCTAATGGGCCTAACGCTCAGTAAGTTAATCCATGATAATAAAACATTTATGAGGCCTTTATGCATATGCTGCTTTATAAAAACAATGCAGTTTCAGTATCTTTCATTTCATTTCTTTTCTTTCACTTAACAGTCCAACTAATGTGGGTAATACCGTCTAGGGGAGAGTAGGCACCATTTGGTCCAACCTCTTGAGACAGCCAAACTCAAACCTCGCCCAACATATAACTATTTACGTACATTTTGTTCATTTCATTTCTTTCATTATTTGCTCGTTGAAGGTACCACGAGAGTGAGTAGACACCAATTGGCCTCCCTCGAGGTAGTCTAACTCGAGCTTCTCCCTCAACGACCTGTTGCATATTATCATGAAAATCATGCATGCAAATCATTTTCATATTTTTCTTAAAACCATGATGCATGAAAAATTAAAATGCATGAACATGTTAACATGCAATAAAATATACAATTCAAACATTGCAAGCATTCTAAACAAGTATCTTTATTCTAATACAAAAAAATCAATCAATCATCAAACATGGCACACAAACATATCCTCAAATAAATTGAGGTCGGTGTATTGTGCACTACACCCTAAACAATCCAGCATATTCCAAAATCATAAAATCCTAATCTTTGTAATGTAGTCCCCTTAGGGCCAATCACATGCAACATTAACTTACCTTTGTAGCTAGATTCAGTTGATCCACTTGAGTCCCCTTTTTAATCCAATAGATGACCTAAACCTACAGATCATTTAAGGATAAGAAATCGGGTAACATAACCTGTTTTATGGCATAAAGTCACAACTTACTATTCCAACTTTTAAAAACTATAACTTCCTCTATATTGATCCATTCATGATGCTACAGGTGTCAAATTATTCCTTAAAGGGTCTACTATAACTTCTTAGAAGACACTAAGTTCATAAAACTACCGTAGCATAAAGTGTTGATCAATGTTGACATAACAGTGAGTATGCAACACTGGAAATCAAGGACCAGTCGACCCAACCTATAAGGGGTCGACCCATGTTGACAAAACATAGAGCCTGCATTTTTAAAATGAGAATCGGTCTACCTTAACCTATAAGGGGTCGACCGCAGCTCTCCCCAATTTTCGTACACTGACTTGCGATGTTCATAACTTTTCATACATGGCTTTAAATTGAGTGATTTAAACGACTATAGATTACTCTAAGAGTTTACTTTAACTCTTATTAAGGTCATAAACTCAAATTCGTGTTAAAATTTGATCGAATCTCAAAAACCCTAACCTTGTGCATAATTAACCGATTTCACAGAAATTAATATGAAATCATTCATAATTATCCACCAACCCAACCAATACATCATATTATCCTTACTGAACCAAAAAGAAACTCAGAGGGTAGAAAATTTACCTTGAACTTCAGTCTCCATGAAGGCTTTAGATTTTCCTACCTCACCTCTCTTGAGATATCCCACTTTCTCACTATTTTCTCTCACAGAACTTCTTTTCTTTCTCAATCTCACTCTGATCAAGACGTGAGAGCTCAGAGGAAAATAGGGAAAAGAAATCGTGCTGGAAAGAAAATGTTAGACCATGCCTTCTTATCTCCTTAATTAAACAAAAATCAACCATTCCTTTAAGTCCACCAATGAAAACTCTACATGTTTTGGTTGACTTTTCAACTCAAATTGGGGAAGGAGCTATTTCTGTCGACCGCTCGATCTCAAAGGAAGTTCCCGATAGTCATTTGTGTTGACCGCCCGTCCGTTGTGTCAAACGAATGTGTTCCTGAGAGTGACTTGTGTCGACCCCTCTTAAATCCTGGGGTCGACCTAAAGTATTCAATTGTGTCGACCCCTCCTAAATCCTGGGGTTGACCTAAAGTACACAATTGTGTCGACCCCTCCTCAATCCTGGGGTCGACCGAAAGTATTCATTGTGTCCACCCCTCCTCGATCCTGGGGTCGACCAAAAACTCCAATTGTGTCGACCCCTCCTAAATCCTGGGGTTAACCGGTAAACAAAGTGTTGACCGTTAATCCATAGCGGTCGACTGGAAATCACTTATTTCCTTCATCACCTTCGACCTACTAATTTACTAATATCCAAAATACCTTAACACTCTAATATTCAAGCAACATTCATAAAAATAATCTTAAACGTTTCCATCTTAAAATAAAAAATTCTTAAAATAAAATGAGGGTTGTTACAGATGACATGCCACAGATTGGCATTCCAAGCGGAGTACTCACCCGAGCCCGAGCTCGGGAATTTTCTAACTCGTGTGTTAATTTTGCAGGAAAATTAATTGAAGAATTACACATTTCTAAGCCAACTTTGGAGGATCAAGAAAGACCAAAACATTCAATAACTGGGCTTGGAGAGGAGGCGGATTTGCAACCGCAACTCAAGACTTCCGGAACCAAACCCGCAGTAGTTCCCGGTTGAAGATGCACGTTGCATGGCAAGTTGGAGTTCCATGCAAACGTGAATAATTTATCCACGACTCAACTCACCAACATTTCCATGGAGTGAAGGGATTTTCTTGAATTTTTAGGATATTTTTTATGTGATTTTTCCGTGAATATTTAGAGAACCCGAGAGGGTTTTCTCGGCTAGGTTTTTAATTTGGATTTTTGCATGTTGTGCATGAGGTTTTGCATGAGGGTTTAATTGGCTGAAAGAAGGGTATTTAGGTCTAAGAAAGAAAGGAAAATTCGCTGAAGGGATTCAAGGAAACGTGGCTTGCACATTCTTGCATTCTCGTTGGTCCAAATTTTCCCTCCTTTTAGTCATTACATGCTTTTTGCATGACCTTGGCCCTTAGTTTTCCCTCCCTTTTTCCTCTCTTCGTAGCTGATAAAACCTCCCCCATTGTATGATTGTAATCCTCAAATTGGAATTTGAATTTAAGTAGCCTTTTAGCTCTCCTTTCTCTGGCATCTTCCACTTTTAGCTGGCAGCTGGAATTGCTCCGGCCACCGTGGGTTCTCTTCAAGATTTCTCCCTCCGAGCTGGAGATCTCTTCATGCTTCAAGTCTCCAGCCTTCTTCAAGGTCTTAGGGTGATTTTTAAGGTCATAAGCTCTTCATTCTATTGTTATTTTTGTTTGATAATTCCATTTCTTTTCGCCGGACCTCACTTCCGGCCACCGCCAAGCCTGGTTACTATTCAATTCATTTCCGACTGATCCGCCCTAGTGATCGCCTTCAAATTTTGAGGTGTATTACTTAACCCTTTCCCGCAACTCCCCTCAAATTTTCAGTCATAAACTCGATCTCATCCTTGAGTTATCCTCTCCCAAAATCCGGTCCCGATTCAATCATAAATTTTGAGGTGTATTACTTAACCCTTTCCCGCCAAGCCTGGTTACTATTCAATTCATTTCCGGTTTGTACTATACCACCGGATAACTAAATCAACATGAGTTTCATTATCCCCATTATAAGCCATAGTGTTTCTAATATATTCAGCAATGTATCCTTCAAAGTATTCATGGGACCATTTATGCATAAGTACCGTAACAACTCTGGAACTAATAGTTAGCAAGGACAGGATTACTAACCAATCATGGTGGGTGCACTTAGCTGACTTTTTAAACGCCTCTTGTGCATTCCGAAGTAAATATATTCCATGGAAGTGTTCCATTAAGGCTTCCAAGAACCTTATCCAATGATCATCGTTAACTACTTCTTTCTCCTTGGTTCTTTTGATGAGTGACCCAGAGACTCCTTTACTAGAATTGCCAAATGGTCCGCTATTGATTGAATAGTTCTCCATATTAAGAAGTTCATAATTCTTCTTCCTTAAGCTCAATTCAGATTTGTAGATTTCCTTCATCCAATCATAAACAAAGTAATTAGTAAAGAGTTCGAGTAGAGAGACTAACCACCTTGAGAGTATTTTGGAAATTACAACACATATGACCTTTTGATCCTTCATCACGAGTGTTCCTTCTTGAGTAGGCATAGATCCCTCCTTGATCATAATTAAGTCATTCTTAGATAAATTATCATGCCTTGTGATCTCATCTTTGGCCACTTGTTCTGGTTCAAGGGGAACTAGCTTGATAGATCGTCCACCGAAATTAAAAGAATATTGGTTTATAAAACCATCGTGCATAACCTTCCGATCGAATTGCCATGGTCTCCCGAGTAAAAAATGGCTTGAACTCATGGGAACAACATCACACATCACTTGTTCCCTGTAACTTTCAATAGAGAATTCGATGCACTCTTGCTTGGTAACCTTGAGGTCGTCCTTATCATTTATCCAACGTAATTTATAAGGCTTCGGGTGAAAGATAGTTTCTATTCCGAGTTTGTCAATTAATTCTCGGGAAACCACATTAACACAACTTTCACCATCAATAATAATTGAGCATACCTTATCTTGGATTAGACATCTACTATGGAATACACTTTCTCTTTGGAGTTCCTCTTGTTGGCTTTCAGTGGCAAGTAACCTTCGGATAACTAATAATAAGGGGCCTTCTTGTGCTCGGCATTTTTCTCCTTCGGATTCCAAACTCATATCCAATTTTTCCTTCACTTCATCTTCACTGCAAATTTCACTTTTTTCCTCTCTAATAACCATCACACGTTTGTTAGGGCATTGGGATGCAATATTCATGAGACCAAGCGACTTAAAACACTTGATCTCCTGTGTTCGGGTCCGGTTATTTTCTTCCATCGGTTTAGGCTCACTATCCTTCTTTTGCAGCCAAGGTTGAACGAAAGGAATCTTATTCTCCACCTTTGTATTAGGCTTAAAAGGAGTAATAGCCTTAGGACTTGCTCGGCTCACTATTCCCTTTCCCTTTCTTTTCATTTGCCTCTCCACTTTCAAGGCCATTTGGATAACCGAATCCATAGAGTCGATCGGTTGCAACTCCACAATATCACTAATGTCTCGGTGTAAACCTCTAATAAACCAAGCTATAATTTGTTCTTCTGGTTCTTGTAAGTCACATCTAATTCAGAGAGTCTCAAATTTGGTAAGATATTCTTCCACTGAGAGAGATTCTTGCTTAAGAGATTGTAATTGAAGAAATAGCTCTTGTTTGTAATGAGCCGTTACAAATCTTCTCCTCATAATTGATTTCATCATTTTCCAACTATTAATACTTTCTTCACCATCACGTCTTCTCTGAATTTTCAAACTATCCCACCAAAGACTAGCATAACCCGTAAGTTGCAATGAAACAAGTTGTAATTTGAACTTCTCAAAATAGTTATAGCATTCAAAGATCTTATCAACTTTCTCCATCCAATCAATAAACAAATCACCATTGCAAGATCCATTGAAAAGAGGAATGGGTACCTTAATATGCCTCATATCATAATCTCTGGAGTTGAGCTCATGTAGGTTATAATCATCATCTGACTCTTTGGATTTAAACTCTCGACATTTCCTCGAACCGTGATTCGGTATTCTCCTTGGTGGATTGTTCGGGGTAGTCCTCAAAAAAGGAGAAATGTTCTCCAACTTTTGTAAAACCGTATCAAATCTTTTGTTGAGCTCATCAATTTGATCTTGAAGGCTTGATTTGGGAAGGTCCGAATTCAGACATGGAAAGGATGAGCTAACCAGGCGGCTAGGATCAATCGGATCCCGGTTTGGTTTGTAAGGGGAACCACTCCTTGTGGTCATCCTTCAAACTTCAAATCACACAAAAACAGAGGTAAAGAGGAAGGTGGGGAGGGATTTATGGATCTGATATCAAATGACATCAAATGGAGGGGGTTTAGATTTAGGAAGTGAGAGAAACAGATTAGGATATATGGAAAAATGATAATCCGATAATTCCATAATTGGGACTGGAAGTTGGACGGCAATAACTCAACGATAAGATTGATTTTCTGGCTGGAAATTGACAACTGGCAGAAAAACAGAAAAATCAAACGAAATCAACGATGGAAGAAGGAGCTTATGCACTTAAAGCTCACCCTATGACCTTGAGAAAGGCTGGAGACTTTGAAGCAAAAAGAGAACCCCAGCTCGGAGGAGGGAATTCTTCAAAAACCCATGGTGGCTGGAGGAACTTCCGGCCCAAAATACCCTTCTCTTAGCCAAAAATTCCTCATGCAAAACCCCATGCAAGCATGCAAAAATAAACAAAATAAAACCTAGCCCCTTCTCGAGTTCTCCAAATATCCAACATAAAATTCACGTAAAAATTAAGCTAAAAATGGGATAAAATCCCTTTAATCTATGTAAATGCTGTGAGTTGAGTCGTGGAACCCTTAATCACTTTTGTATGCAATGTGATACTTCAATCTGATTCGGGTTTGGGCTTGATTCCAGAGCTCTTGTTTTCTGGTTGAAAATACACCTTTTCTCCACGCCAAATTATCATGTGTTTTGGCCTTGTTTGATCCTCCAAAGTTGGCTTAGAAATGTATAATTCTTCAATTAATTTTCCTGCAAAATTAACAAACATATTAGAAAAGTTCCGAGCTCGGGCTCAGGTGATTGCTCTGCTTGGCATGCCAATCTATGGCATGTCACTTTAGAACCCTGAACCTTGAATCCTAAAACTCAAAAACCCAGAAGCATGAATCTCAGAAAAATAGAACCTTCTGAAATCCTAAACCTTTGATCCCATGATTCTCGGAACCCTAAACCCTCAACCCTAGAACCTTAAACCAGAATCCTAAAATGTTAAACCTTAAACCTTGGTACCCTGAATCCCAAACCCTCGAACTTGAAACTTTGGAACGCTAGAACTTTGAAACCCAAATAAGTGAATCGTAGAAACTTGAATGTGGCACCCTAAACACTCGACCCTTAAACGCTAGAACCCAGGACTTTAGACCTTAGACCTGAAACCCTAACCCTAAACCCTAAACCTTTAACCATGGACCCTACACCCTAGAACTATTTAACCTAGAGCCGAAACCCCAACAACTAAAACCCTAGAACTTAAACCTTGAACCTTGGACACTGGACATTGGACCTTGAACACTGGACCATATAAGATGGAACAATTGAACCTTGAACCCTAAATCTAAGACACTAAAACCCTAGAACCTAAACCCTTAACTTTTGACACATTAACCCTAGACCCTTGAACCTTGAACCTCGGAACCCTAGAAACCTTGGAACCTTGAACCCAAAACCCTAGACAGTTGAACATTGAACCCTTGACCCTGAAGCTTTTACCCTGAATGCTAGAACTTTGTACCTTGGTCCTTCGACCATGGACCTTAGAACCTTAACCTTGAACCCTTAAACAAGAACCCTGAACTCCGGACCCTATAAGGCTTGAACCTAGAACTTTAAACCTTGGGCCTTACACCGTGGAACCCATGAAAAATAGAACCATAAACCTTATAACTCTTAACCTGAAAACCTAAACCTTTGATCCCATTAATCTTGGAACCTTAAACCTTAAACCTTAAACCTTAGAACCTTAAACCCTCACCTATGAATACAAAACCCTAGAACACTTAACTGCTAAACCCAAAACCTTGGACACTAAAACCCTAAAATTTGAACCTTGAACCTTGGACCTTGTAACCTTGAACCCTCAAACCATGAACATTGGAACCCTAGAAACCTTTAAACCTTAAACACTATACTCTTGAACCTTGGACCCTAAACCCTACAACCCTGCACCTTGGCCCCTAGACCTTGGACCCTAGAACCCTTGCACTAAGCCCTTGACTCTTAAACCCCAAACCCTCGACCCTGGAACCTACACATTTGAACGTAAGAACCTGAAGGACCAATTTTAACCTAAGTGGGGGGAGGGGTGAACTAGGCTAAATGCCTTAAGTACAAAAGCTATGAAAGTTGATTATCGGTTCAATTTAGGCAAGCACAATCAACAAAGGAAAAAGTTGAGGGAGAGAGATTTTGACACCGATATGTTATCGCGGTTTGGCCAACAACTGCCTATGTCCACACTTCAAGGTAGTTTTTTGAAGATCCTTCACTTGATTGAACTTTCGGGTGCCAATCTAACATTTACAACTTCACTCTTCTTTCTTAGAGGCGTCACCCCTTTTGACTTTTCAAGGGCATCACCCCTTTACAAATTCTCTCAAGAGTATTGATAAAAGTATTTGCAGTTTCTGAACCGACTCTCTCAATCACCAAATGAACGATCTAAAGTAGATACAATAGATGAGAGAGTAAAAAAATCAAGAATGATTTTGGCAGAGTTTCAGCTTGTTTTTCTCTCAATAAAATTGGCTACTTCAATTGGCTTCTCTTCAACTATTTATAATTCTGCAGCTGCTCAGGCTCGGGCGGTTGACATATGTACAGGAGACGTCGACCTTAATATAGCCATTTAGACTCATAAGGAAATAGTTGTTGGAGCTTTGTCTCTGTAGTTGTCCCTGAGCGGTCAACCTAATATTGATACGGTCAACATAAGTGTTTATAGGTTGAAATAGGTTTCGTCTCTGGAAACTCTGGCAGTCGACACAAGTTGTAAGCAATCAACACAAGTCTTTATCGGTCGACATAGGTTACATCTCTGGAACTTTGCATCGGTCGACATAGGTCTTGTGTGGTCGACATAAATTTTGTCTATGGAAAATCACCGGTCGACATAGGTTTCGTCTCTGGAAACTCTGGCGGTCGACACAAGTTGTAAGCGGTCAACACAAGTCTTTATCGGTCGACAGAGGTTACATCTCTGGAACTTCGCATCGGTCGACATAGGTCTTGTGTGGTCGACATAAATTTTGTCTATGGAAAATCACTGGTCGACATAGGTTTCGTCTCTGGAAAGTCTGGCAGTCGACACAAGTTATAAGCGGTCGACACACAATCTCTTTCTAGAGTTGTAGCAGTCGACATAGGTTGTAACCGGTCGACACACGATTTATCTCTTAATTATCAACGGTCAACCCAAGTAAGCATCGATCGACATATCTTGTGAAAAAAAAAAATTGACGAAATTTTGCAACACTCGACCAACTTGTTAGACATTAATTGTACCCTTCGACAAGGGTATTTCACATGAAAGATTAAGTCTATGAGATACATTACAACATAATTCAATTCAGTTAAACGATAATTATCATAAAAAATAGTTGGTTACTTTAAACACCTTTAAAGCCAACAATCTCCCCCTTTTTGATGATGACAAAGCAATTGAAAGATAAATTGACTATTCAAATAAAATTTTGAACACTCCCCCATAGGATATGCATGCTCCCAAAAAATTAACATTTGATTAAGATAATACATTCAATCATAGCAATTTCACAAAGATTAATAGTCCAAACTTTATCCCCCATTGACATTATCAAAAAGAATGTTAACACATTCACAAAAAGAGAAAGCATCCCAAAATAGCGATAATTGTGCATAAGGAGAAATGACTCCTAATAAATCTAAGACATCTACACAGAAGCTACTCCCATGGAGATCCTAGATGGGGTGATCCAGGTACATCCATAGTTGGAGATGGCGCCGTGATAGGATCACTAGACAAAGTGACCGATGGCGCAACAAATAGAGTCAGAGTTGGAGATGAGTTGATAACTGGCTCTTCATAATCGTCTTCTTCTTCCTCAAAATATTCATCCCAAGCATCAATCTATTTCTTAAGACCATCAACCTTCTTGTGGAGAGACTCAACAGAGGATGCAAGGTTGAAGATGAGACCAGTGAGCATATCAAAGCGCTCCTCTATCAAGGAGGAAGAACGATGCTGGTCACGAGCGGTCCTATGCTCAGGAGGAATGTAAATCTTGTTAGCAGTCAAAGGAGGGTCAAATGAAGTATTATGGGTAGGAGGTCGGGGAGGCAAGGTCTTCTTATAGTGCCAAACCCCATCATCATCTTGGGCTAACCCCATATGTGCAAGAGTTGAGTCAAAATAGATATCAAGGTTCCTAACCTCGATAAACGTTGTGGGAGGTGGGAACTAGACTCCTTGCTTTGAGAAAATCTTTATTAGTAGGAGGTTGAAGGGTAAAGACTTGGATGCCACATCCAAAACATCCATCATATGCCTCATTATTATAAAACAAACGTTGAAGCGACGCTGGTGAAAGAACATGTAGAGGACGTAGAGCTCCATGTGGCTTATGTGATCTCGATGCCCGTCCTTAGGCAAAAGATTATAGGAGGTAATATGGTGTACTAATCGTGCCGTGATGTTTAGTTCACTCGCTTTTAGTTTATAAGGGATATTTTCTGGATCTGTAGACACAATTCTCAAGAAATCCTTTTAATCTGAGCACCAAATAAAGGAAGGCTCCTTCCCTTGCTTATAGTATTAATCGGTGTGCTCATGAGTTTGACAGTTCAACAAGGAATTCAAGAAGGAAACAGTGATCTTGATTGGTTGGCCATACACTGTAACAACCCTCATTTTTATTTTAGAATCTTGTGACTTTAAGATGTAAATGTTTAAGATTTGTTTTATGAATGTTGGGTAGTTATTGAGGAATTTAAGTATTGTGGATGTTAGCAATTTAGTAGGTTAAAGGTGATGAAGAAAATAAGGTTTAAGGGGGTATAAGTAATATTGTTATTTTAAAAGGTTAGAAAATCTTCTAAGTGTTAGGGAGTACTTTCGGTCGACCCCAGGAACGAGGAGGGGTCGACACAATATAACCTTTCGATCGACCCCAGGATCGAGGAGGGGTCGACACAATATGACCTTTCGGTCTACCCAAGGATCGAAGAGGGGTCGACACAATTAGAATACTTTGGTCGACCCAGGATCGAGGAGCGGTCGACATAATGTAACACAATAGAACCCTCCAAAACACTTTCGGTCGACCCCACGATCGAAGAGGGGTCGACACAATTGGAATACTTCGGTCAACCCCAGGACCGAGCGGTCGACACAAATCACTCTCGAGAACTTCCTTCGGTCGACACAATTGGACGAGCGGTAGACACATTCATACATGCCGTTGAAAAGTCAGCCAAAACGTGGGGAAATCCGATTGATGTTCGTAAAGGAAAGGTTGATTTTTTTAATTAAGAGATAAGAAGGCATGGTCTGCCATTTCCCTCCCATTATGATTTCTTTTTCCTATCTTCTCTGAAGTTCTCACGTTGATCAAGAGAAGAGTGAGGTTGAGAAAGAAAGAGAAAAGAGTGAGATATCTCAGAGGAGAGGAGGAAAACTCTAAAGTTTTCGTGGAAGCTGAGGTTCAAGGTAATTTTTCTATCCTCTGAGTTTTCTTTTAGGTTTAGTAAGGATAATATGATAGTAGTGTTGGAATTGGTGGATAAAAACGAGTGATTTCATGCTAAGAGATAAGAAATGAGTTAAGTATGAACAAAATTAGAGTTCTGGATATTCGGTCGAGACGTAGTAGGAATTAGAGTTTTTTTCCTTCATAAAAGTTAAAGTAGACTCTTAGAGTGATTTATAGCCATTCGAATCACTGAATTTAAAGCTGTGTCAAAAAAGTGATGGACGTCGCAAGTCAGTGTACAAAAACTGGGGAGAGCTACGGTCGACCACCTTATACGTTATGTCAACCGGTTCTCGATTCAGAAAATGCACGCTCTCTGTTTTGTCAACATGGGTCGACCCCTTGTAGGTTAGGTCGACCGGTCCATGATTTCCAGAGAAGTATGCTCACTAATATGTCACGATAATTTATGCTATGTTAGTTTTCTGAATTTAGTGTCTTCTAAGAATTTTTTGTAGACTCTTTAAGGAATAATCTGACACCTGTAACATCACAAATGGATCATTATCGAAGAATTTATGGTTGTTTGAAGTTAATGAATTTTGTTACTTGCGTTTTAGGTTTTCAAGTGCAGCAACATATTGATCAAGTTTTTCAATAAAGCTACGGACCTAAGGTAAGTTAATGTTGCATGCGATTGGCCCTAAGGGTACATTGCAAAGATTAAGATTTTATGATTTTGAAATATGCTGGATTGTTTGGGGTGTAATTCACAATACACCGACCTCAATTTATTTGAGGATATGTTTGTGTGCCTTGTTTGATGATTGATTGATTTTCGGTGTTAGAATAAAGATCCATGTTTAGAATGCTTGCAATGTTTGAACTGTATATTTTATTGCATGTTTAAATGTTCATGCATTTTAATTGTTCATGCATCATGGTTTTAAGAAAAATACAAAAATGATTTACATGCATGATTTTCATGATAATATGCAATTGGTCATTGAAGGAGGAGCTCGAGTTAGACTACCTCGAGGGAGGCCAAATGGTGTCTACTCTCTCCCGTAGTACCTTCAACGATCAAATAATGAAAGAAATGAAATGAACGAAATGTACATAAATAGTTACATGTTGGGCGGGTTGAGTTTGGCTGTCCCGAGAGGTTGGACCAAATGGTGCATACTATCTCCTAGACGGTATTACCCACATTAACTGGACTGTTAAGTGAAAGAAAAGAAATAAAATGAACGATACCAAAATTGCATTGTTTTCATAAAGCAGCACATGCATGAAGGTCTCATAATTGTTTTATTATTATGGATTAACTTACTGAGCATTAGGCTCGTTAGATAAGCTGTGTCATGTAAGGATAAATGCTTGAGGTGGTGAAGTACGTCCATTACGGAAGTTTGCGGCTGTTAGTGCAATTTTGACCGGTGGGCAGCCCATGTAAATGGAAATGTTTTGTTTGAAAACTAATGTATAATATTATGTTTAGTTTATAACTGTTTTGTAATAACTTGGTTTTTAATGTTAAAGTATAAGTATGTTTTGGATTACTTATTGCGATATAATTGATTTTGATGAAGTTAAATAAAAGTCTTCCGCTGTATTTTATCTCAAGGATTTCAAATTGATAAGTTTTACCTTAAATTGTTAAAAGTTGGTACATATGTTTACAAAAAAAAATTAACAAGGAAAAACCGGGCGTTACATACACAAAACTCTTTAATGTGAAAGGAGGTGGATTTGAATGCATATTGGGATAAAATAACCGAATAGCCTCTTCATTATACCTTTTCCTACAGCTAAACAGTGTGGTCAATCTTAAGTAGTCGGTAGTTTTTGAGATATCAATTCCCGTAATACCAAGAAGATTTGCAAGAGTCCATACCGAATCTTTTGAGCAATTCCGTGATATATTTCTCTTCGAAAATGAAAGTTCTGTCTAAAGATTGTCTAATTTGAAGTCCTAAGAAGAATTTAAGCTTTCCCATCATGCTCATTTCAAATTCATCTTGCATGAGTGAAGCAAAGCTTTCACAAAGTTTTTTGTTGGAAGCTCCAAAGATAATATCATCCACATAAATTTGGACAAGTAGCAAGTCATCACCAACAAGCTTGGTGAAGAGAATTGAATCAATTTTCCCATTTTGAACTCTCTATCCAAGAGAAAGTTCTTCAACTTATCGTACTAAGCTCGAGGAACCTGCTTAAGACCATAGAGTGCTTTATGAAGTTTATAAACATGGTCTAACTTGTCAAAGGCCTCAAACCCTATGGGTTGTTCTACATAGACTTCTTCCATAATATATCCATTTAGGAAGGCACTCTTAACGTTCATTTGAAATAGAATGAAGTCTTTCTGGCAAGCATAGGCAAGAAGCATCTAAATTGACTCCATTCGGGCCACTAGTGCAAAGGTCTTCACAAAATCTATACCTTCTTCTTGATTATAACCCTTTGCTACTAATCTTGCCTTGTTTCTAATGAAAACACCATGTTCATCTAGTTTATTCTTGAATACCCATTTAGTTCCAATGATGGTGCGATCATTAGGTCTAGGAACTAACTCTCATAGTTGGTTTCTCTCAAATTGATTGAGTTCCTCTTGCATGGCCATTATCCATTTTTTGTCCTTTATGGCCTCATCTAACTTCTTAGGCTCTACTTGAGAGATGAATGCTACATTGGCACATAGATTCCTAAGAGAGGCTCTAGTTTTAACACCTAATGAGGGATCACCGACTACATCTTCTAATGGATGGCTTTTTGAATATCTCCACTATCTAGGAAGTTCTCTATTAGTATGGATCCCCGGTTCGGATTCTAGAGAGTTTGGTAAATTTTCAGATGGAGTAACCTCAAGTGAGTCTTTCTCATTTTCTTCTAGATTCAAAGAATCTAGTTATTTTATGTGCACATCACTTTTTTCCATATTACTTGATGAAGAAGGGGATTCATCAAAAGTGACATGCATTGATTCTTCAACTACTAAAGTTCTCTTGTTGAACACCCTATAAGCTTTGCTAGACAATGAATATCATAAGGGGCTAAAGTATTTGTCACTTTAGGTTTTACTTGTCCAAAGCTCATAAGGGGTCTTTTCTAAGATTGGGCGAATTGATACTCAGTTAATTATATAGCAATCCATGGCAATGGCTTCAGCCCAAAAATATTTAGGAAGAGCATTTTCATCAAGCATGGTTCTAGCTAGCTCTTGTAAAGACCAATTCTCTCTCTCAACAACTCTATTTTGTTGAGGAGTCCTAGGGGAAGAGAAGTTGTGATTGATATCATTTTTAAGACATACGAGTTCAAATCTCTCATTTTTGAATTCTCCTCCATGATCACTCTAAATAGCTACAATGGAGAGATCCTTTTAATTTTGAACTCTCTTCCTAAAAGATGAGAAAGCCTTAAATGTCTCATCCTTAGATCTAAGAAAGAATACCCAAGTGAATCTTGATAAATCATCAACAATCACAAAGGCATAGTGTTTACAACCTAGGCTTGCTACTTTGGAAGGACCATAGAGATGTATGTGAAGGAGTTGAAGGGGTTTAGAGGAAGACACAACATTTTTGAATCAAATGAACTCTTTGTTTCCTTCCCCATTTGACATGCATCACAAGATTTATCCTTCTCAAAAGATATTTTTGGAAGGCCCCTAACAAGATTTTTCCTTAAGATCCTAGCTAAGGTATCCATGCTACATGCCTAATCTCCTATGGTACATGGCCTAATCTACATGGCCTAACAAGATTTTTGCACTAAAGCATTTTTCATCAAAACAAACAACATTATCCATATCAATAGTATAAACATTTTCAGTTCTATAACATATGAATAAAATTTTACTACTTGAGCTATCTTCTATTATGCATGTTTTAGATTAAAAATAACTCTATATCCTTTATCACATAGTTGACTAATACTTAGAAGATTATGTTTTAAACCGTCAACTAATAATGCATTTTCAATGATAGGGGAGGAATGGTTACCTATGTTTCCAATCCCAATTATTTTCCCTTTTTTGTTCCCTCGAAATGAGACATTTTATTTCGTTTGTTTAATGAAGGAGAACTTTGGAGGGAACCAAAAAGGGAAAATAGATTCTTTGCAAGGGAGTCCTCTACCTACACAAAAAAAGTTAGGTGTTCCTTTTAGGTACCCAAACCATTTGGGGTCTTTGAACGTTAGCTTTAGTTCCTTTGGGAACCCATCTTTGAGTAAATCTTTGATTTTTACCTTTTAGTTTTAAAGGACATACAAATTAGGTGTGTCCTATTCTATTACATGAATGACATGTGCTTGGTTTAACAAAGAGGCTCTCATAGTTCTTTTTCTTTTTGAAAGGTTCATATCCTAAGCTGGCTTTGTCAAAGGTCTCCACCTAGAAGCATGTTCAAATTTTTGTTACCATTTGTAAACTTTAGTATTATAACATTCAATTCATCATTTTTCCTTTTTAAATTACCTATCTCCTCTTGCAACGGAATAAATGTATTGTTGTGTTCCTTTGTTAGCATAACATGTTCCCTTTTTAATTGTTTATATTTATATTTCAAATCATTAAAATCATTGAGTAAATCATTGAATGCATCAAACAACTCATTATCTTCATCAGAGTTATCTAAATCATTGAATGCATGTCTAATTGCTAAAGACCTAAGATAAGTAATTCTATATTTGTGCTTTACCTTCTAAAACACAGAACCCTTATACTCGAACCCTGAACCCCGAAACCCTGAAACCAGGAAACTCTGAACTCTAAACCCTAGAACTCTTAACCATGGAACCCTGATTCCTAATACCCTGAACACTGAACTCTTAACCTTGCATGCCTAAATCCTGAACCAAAGAACACTTGAACCTTAAACCCAAAGCCCTATAACCATAAACCCTTAACCATGAACCACCTTGGAGCCCTAGAAACCCTTGAACTTTGAACCCTTAACATTGGACCCTTAAACCATGATCCCTGGACCCTAAACCATAGAACCATGTCCCCTAGCCATTGGAACTTGGACTCTGGAACCCTAATCCTAAACTCTTAACCATGAACCCTTAAATCTAGTTTTCAAAACTATATACTCCATTTGTACATAACTATTACATAAGAAAAACATGAGCCGCCCACCGGTCGTCTTCACGCTGATAGCTCAACTTTTGCCTGGACGTACTTCATCCGTCATGCTATCTCTACAGCAAGCATGGAGAGTCATTCCCCTCAATCTCATCTTCCTCACCTACATTACAAAGCTTAAACTATGAGCCTAAGGCTCAGTAAGTAAAATGAAATGTTTCCTACATGATCTACATACACATGCCATGTCTTAAATCAATGCACATTCATTTCGTTTCGTTTCTTTTATAACTTAACTTTCATTTACATGAGTTAGTGGAATAAGATCTAGAGAGGAAGGCACGCAAGGCCCCATACCACCCTTATCTC
>QAOC01047557.1:113994-124416 GCA_003255005.1 Begonia fuchsioides | reverse complement strand
TTGACCGTGTCTTGACCATGGTTTGGCCGCCTTCTCCCTTTGTGGGCCTTTGTGCGTCTTCTTCTTTGGGCTACTTTCTTCCTTCTCCAAAGTTATTTGCTGAAAATAAATAAAAACAAATGTGACCATGCCGGTCACTTATTTCATCGGGCCGAAGTCTTAGAGGACTACGGCAAGGCCGACGACCATCGTCGGGGCTTTGTCCATGATGTGCTCCGATTGCACATCATCCTCCCGAGGTACTTGAGGATTTGTCCCCAAATCTATCTCCTTTTCATCAACCTCCCCGGGTTGGAGGTCAATGAGGTGCCCGATCATGTAGGGTGGTGGCTCTTCGGGAGGTCTTTTCGGGAATACGCACCGACAAGAGTCAAATGACCGGACCATCAATGGTGTCTTCTTGGTTGTGGCATTCTTCTTTTTGGCCTCGGCTTTTGACACTTTCCCTTGTAACTCCATACTTTCCTCCGGAAAGATTTGGTATGGAGTTTGGTTTGTTGATGTGGTTCCCGGTTGGAGGATAATGTGATGCTCGATCCCACGGAAGAGTGGTAGATCGTCGGTAAGCTCCTCCGGTAACACTTGATCGGGGAGATATTGAAACATCTCCGGGACTTGGTCTTTATTGTCATTATCATGCTCCTTCACCGAGAGCATGATAATGGGTTTACCTTCGTGATTGGTGCGGGCCAGCCCCTTTTGGTCCATGAGTAACGCCCTCTCGGCCTCGGCTTCATTAATCTCGGCTTGTTG
Source organism: Begonia fuchsioides (assembly GCA_003255005.1). Taxonomy (NCBI): domain Eukaryota; kingdom Viridiplantae; phylum Streptophyta; class Magnoliopsida; order Cucurbitales; family Begoniaceae; genus Begonia; species Begonia fuchsioides. Next base: position 123,663 of record QAOC01047557.1, on the reverse strand, counting down.
GAACTCTATCTTTATTGAGGTTCCTTCTTCATTACTTGCTGCCCCCGAAAGATTCTCAATCTTTTCTTCTTGGTGAGGCTCGTGATGGGGCTCCAAGATAGAAAAAGATTTTTCAGATTCCTCGGAGGACTAATTATCCTCAATACCGACAACGTCTTCCACTTGTTCGGTTTGTACTTCAACATTTTCTTTCACTTTTTGTCGACGAGAAACAACATAGCTTTGTTGTAACTTGTGCATATCTTGACGAAGCTCCAACATGAGGAGTTTGAGTTCATCAATTGATTCATAATAGTCCGATTCAAGGTAACCCGAGTAATGGCTTTTTGCTCTTCGGTTTGATCTTGAATGCGGCGGAACTAGTGAATACATATTATCAAAATAAAAAAAAAATATCCAGAGGTAAAAGTGAAAGTGGGGAGAGAGAAAAATGGGTTCTTGGGACCTTTGGGCTCTGATACNGCAAGGATGCTAAGGTGCCGCTAAAAGAAAAACATATTTTTGCTCGATGTGATACACAAAAAACTATTTTGAGCAAGAAACCATTTCGTCGTACACGAGCAAAATATGGAGTGAAGCATAAGGGCACTATAGCATACCAATCACAAACGAGCGGTCGGCGTTTAAATAGGGAAGCAAAACAGTTTCTTTTCTCGTTTTAGTCATTTTAGTATAAATAAATAATGTTGCGACTGATTAAATAAATAATGTTGCGACTGATGCCTCAACATCAGAAGCAATATTTGCTTTTATTGCATTTTTTTAGGTGTCCATTAAGTTTCAAAAAGCTCATAAGAATACAAGTTGCTGCTCGATTTACAAACCTTCAAAGACCTGTTGGGCGCATGATGCTGCAGCAAGGGACGCAGCACTGTTCGCAGCACTCCAACAAAATTCAAAGAACTCCAAGCTCTAACTATCAGCTTTACCACCGGTGTTCAGCAGCCTTACAACGCTTTATCCAGATGATGAGACACAACTCTAAATCCTAGGGGAGTATATATTTTTACTAGTATTTTGACTGTCTTTTGTGTGCTTTAATTTTATTTTGTCGACATTGGGGACAATGTCTGATTTAAGTTTGGGGATGGACAGTTCATACTAGTAAAAATAAAGCAAAGAAAAAGAGTCAGTGAAGAGCATGAGATATTTCTGACTTTGTGTAGGATTTTTGAATTTTAGCAATTTAGTCTATCAAAAACGAAATCGTCTTTGATCTCCCAAGAAACAAGGTTAGATATCCCGACTATTTCTTTCCCACACAAACCTTCTCAAAAGGTATTAATGTTGAGAGCAAGATATTTATGTCGGATTTGTATGATTTGGAAACTCTATCTTAGATGATGAGAATACAAGTGTAAGTGAGAAAGTTTAACTTAAGATTAGGCCAACATTAAAGTTGAAGGGCGGAATTTTATTAAAAAAAAAAGGAAAAAAAAAATAGAGAGAGCAATGACTCTATGAAAAAGTTCTGTCCCACCAAAACTCAAGCAAAATGGGGGACCAAGAAAATTAAAAAAAAAAAACAAGAAAAAAAAGGTGTTCTTCTTGGAGGGAGTATTTGCTGAGTAACTCGGGGGCCGGTACTCATACGTGCTTTCAAGTAAAAAGGCGGTATAACCAAAGAAAATGCACCAATAAAATGCTTCCCTTGAAAGTTATTATTGGCCTGTTTTATTTTGGATAATCTTTCATATGTTTGAAATTTTGGATTCAAAAGAGAAGGTAAAAGAATTTATGCATGTTGCGATGTTTCTAATTGCTCGATATATTAATTCATTTGAGGCGGNCCGACGACCATCGTCAGGGCTTTGTCCATGATGTGCTCCGATTGCACATCATGGCCTAGCTAACCCAAGCTTGAATGGCAGCAAAAACCAGAGTGGAGCTCTCGGTGGTTTTCGGAAATAACTCACCGGAAAACCCAAGTCTTGGAGGAGGAGAAACCACCAAGGAAATGAGATGCAACATGCAGTCTTTAATTTTAAACTTCAGTGGATACAAATGAGTTCAAAGTGAGCTTAAATCATCCCTAAGCTTAGGAGGGTGGGTTTTAAGTCTTGAAAAAGACTTAATTATGTCTATCAAATTTATGAAAGTTGTTAAACCTTAAGTAATAAATTGAGGGATTTTATGCTAGAAGCTGTATTTGGTGCTGCAGCTCACGCTACAACACAAAATCTGCGGGCAGTAATGAAATTACGTTAATTTTGGCAATTCCGAGAATATTTTTATCTGCCCGATTTGTTACCTATTTTGCAGAGATTATGCTGGATAAAGATGGAAAGCAATGAAATGAAAAGAGATAAGATCAGAGAGATTTAACTAGCAAATCAATATGGATTGGAGAGAGAAAGATTTTCTCTATAAAATCTCCATAAAATCAGCATAAAATCAGCATCAAATTTGGAGAATCTAACAGATTGAAGAGAGAATCAGAGCTGCCACGATTTTAAATAGAGGAGCATAATTCAGATCCAGGAGACGGAGATCTAGAGAGCAAAAGAGAGGCAGAAACGATAAGCGGCGCCGTGCTACAAACGCAACGGAGAAACCAAAGTCAATTCAAGAACTCGCGGGACGCCACCGGAGTTTTGAAGAAAGCAACGGTGAATCTGTTTATCTTTTATTAGGTGCTGCAATTATGATTTGTGAACATTTATCTTGTGTTCTTATTATTTTCAGCATGAACTAAATTTATCTTGGTTAGATTTTGGAAGTATCTTGTTTTATGAACTCTCAGTTTGTATTTATTTCATAATTTGAATAATTTAACTAGGTTTTCATTCCCATCGTGTGTAAGTTGGACGTCACAGTTATAACGTACTTAATGATTTCTAACACGCCATTAGAAAATCATCTAGAAAGTAGTTAAATCGCTTGAGTTGTTAAATTAATTTATTTGTAATTTAACTAAATGTTTTTAATTGATTAAAACATTAGCTCAAGGGGAAATTAATAAGATCGGTTCTGAAGGTCTTCAAATCTCAATGTCTTTGCCATAAGATTGGAAAGAGTTGAGAAAAGGAGCCAATCGGTAGGCGACGCCAGCCACCGATTTCATAGATATCTTTCTCGTCAAATGAGCTGTAGTCTATGATGTAGCACAGACATACAGCCGAGAGTGAATAAACAGGAGAAATCAAAATCTAACCTTCCTTATCGCTGAATTTGGTTCGTTTGTCAGATCTGTCTGTTTCTTTTAATTTGTTTATATTTTCTTTAGTTTTAACAAAAAATCATCAGACCATTTTCATCAATTTTATATAACTATTTACATTTCATTTCGGAAAATATTAGATTCGTTATCCTCGTGGGATCGATAATCTTTTATATTACTTGACTGTGCACTTGCGGTTTTTAACGAGACATTCGCACCCAACAAGTTTTTGGCGCCGTTGCCGGGGATAACAGAATTTAAATTTTCTGAAATTTTGTGAAATAGTTATAAAAAAAAAAATCAAAAAGAAATATATATTGCGGAACAGTTTTCTATTTTCTGTTTCAGGTTGTAGTTCATGCAAAGCAATGAAAATTTGGAAAGATAAAACTCTGGTATAGCACACCCGAAAATGAATACAGTAAGCTCCGATAATATTTCAGATGCTGCAGCACATGGGTCAGTTCAACGGCACAACATCAGAAGACCGAAACTCTCACATTAGAGATTTTATTCAGCTCTGTCATACCTTTGAAGATGCTGCAACACAGAGAGAAATCCTTAAAATGAAGTTGTTCGCATATTCATTGACTGATAGAGCAAGATTATGGTTAAATTCATTGCCGGCAAACTCGATAAACTCATGGGAAGATTTAGCCATAAAATTTTTAATCAAATACTTCCCGCCGGTGAAGAATGCTAAAATGCAAGAAGAAATTATGAATTTCAGTCAACAGCACAGTGAATCATTGTATAAAGCATGGGAGAGATTCAAGGATTTATTAAGGCAATGTCTGAATCTTGGCGTATCACTGTGGGCACAAATGGAGACATTCTATTTTGGATTGAGTGGTCAATCAGAAGCAAAATTGGATGCTTCGGCGAGTGGGGCGTTCTTGTCTAAAACATATACGGAGGCATACCAACTCTTGGAAAACATGGCTTCAAACAACTATTAATGTTCGACTGAAACAACATCACCACTTCAAAGAGCAGAAGGAGAGTTGGATGTCGATCCAATGACAGCACTGAACACACAAATGAGAATTCTCACTGACACATTAAATAATTTAGGCTGCCTCAGATGATGCCACAGACTGTGCCACAGGCGATGCCACAACATCAAGTAATGAACTTGTCTTGTGTACTTTGCGGAGAAGGACATTTTTTCAATCAATGTCCTTCGAATTCTATGTCATCAAACTATGTGGGTTACGATAAAAACAACTTATTTGACCCACCTTGGAAACAGAACCTCGTTGCCGATAATGATTGGACTCAACAGCCACAAAACTCGAACTTTGGATTTCAAATACACACAACTCACCACCTGATGAACTTGTCAAATATTCAGTAAAAGCAACAGCACCAGCCTCAACATCAACAGGTTCTTAGTGTTTCGTGCACTTTTTGTGGTGAATGACGTAGTTTTGAATATTGCCCATCAAATCCCGAGGCCATGAACTACACAGGTTATATTCAAAAAAGGTTTCTCACAAGCTGCTTTACCTCCACAAAATAATCAGTTCAAGTCTGAACAACCACCATCTTTGGAGCAACTTACGCGAGTACCTACAACAAAAAATGATGCTCTTCTTCAGAGTTTGACAACAATGATGGAAGACCAAATTGCTTCACAAAGAATTCTCGAAAATTGGATTGAACAAATTATTTATGCACTCAACAATAGAACTTGTGTACCATCATCCTATCATACGGAGTTGCCAAGAAGAGATGGAGACAAAAATTACACATCGAGTGTGTTACATGAGAAGAGACAAGTGGAGGAAATGATAGATTTGAATGAAGAGCCAGAGTATATTGAGATAAAGGCAGTAAAAATTAATGAAGTGGAAGAAAGTATGGAGGAAGAAGAAAAATATGAATATGTTTTCAATGCTGGAGCAATGTTGCAGCATCAGATTACAGCATACCAAGAAAAGCAACTAGATAAATTTTCGAAGATGGAAAATATCTCCACAACTCATGAAATGCAGTCACTATATAAAATCGAGCTGTTGGATTCTTGTGACAGCAATTTCATGGGGCCGCTCCCTTCATCGCATGAGAATCATTACATACTGTCTTCTATGAATTATTTTTCCAAAGGAGATGGAACTACAGCTTTTTCAAGCAAGGATGCTAAGGTGCCGCTAAAAGAAAAACATATTTTTGCTCGATGTGATACACGAAAAACTATTTTGAGCAAGAGACCATTCCGTCGTACACGAGCAAAATATGGAATGAAGCATAAGGTCACTATAGCATACCAATCACAAACGAGCGGTCGACGTTTAAATAGGGAAGCAAAACAGTTTCTTTTCTCGTTTTAGTCATTTTAGTATAAATAAATAATGTTGCGACTGATGCCTCAACATCAGAAGCAATATTTGCTTTTATTGCATTTTTTTTAGGTGTTCATCAAGCTTCCAAAAGCTCATAAGAATACAAGTTGCTGCTCGATTTGCAAACCTTCAAAGACCTGCTGGGCGCCTGATGCTGCAGCAAGAGACGCAGCACTGTTCGCAGCACTCCAACGAAATTCAAAGAACTCCAAGCTCTAACTATCAGCTTTACCACCGGTGTTCAGCAGCCTTACAACGCTTTATCCAGATGATGAGACACAACTCTAAATCCCAGGGGAGTATATATTTTTACTAGTATTTTGACTGTCTTTTGTGTGCTTTAATTTTATTTTGTCGACATTGGGGACAATGTCTGATTTAAGTTTGGGGATGGACAGTTCATACTAGTAAAAATAAAGCAAAGAAAAAGAGTCAGTGAAGAGCATGAGATATTTCTGACTTTGTGTAGGATTTTTGAATTTTAGCAATTTAGTCTATCAAAAACGAAATCGTCTTTGATCTCCCAAGAAACAAGGTTAGATATCCCGACTATTTCTTTCCCACACAAACCTTCTCAAAAGGTATTAATGTTGAGAGCAAGATATTTATGTCGGATTTGTATGATTTGGAAACTCTATCTTAGATGATGAGAATACAAGTGTAAGTGAGAAAGTTTAACTTAAGATTAGGCCAACATTAAAGTTGAAGGGCAGAATTTTATTAAAAAAAAAAGGAAAAAAAAAATAGAGAGAGCAATGACTCTATGAAAAAGTTCTGTCCCACCAAAACTCAAGCAAAATGGGGGACCAAGAAAATTAAAAAAAAAAAACAAGAAAAAAAAGGTGTTCTTCTTGGAGGGAGTATTTGCTGAGTAACTCGGGGGCCGGTACTCATACGTGCTTTCAAGTAAAAAGGCGGTATAACCAAAGAAAATGCACCAATAAAATGCTTCCCTTGAAAGTTATTATTGGCCTGTTTTATTTTGGATAATCTTTCATATGTTTGAAATTTTGGATTCAAAAGAGAAGGTAAAAGAATTTATGCATGTTGCGATGTTTCTAATTGCTCGATATATTAATTCATTTGAGGCGGCACACACACACTATTGAAAGGAATTGAATGATTGAATGACCTGAATTGAGGGATATTCTAGATGATTTGGTGGTTGATAAACTTTATTGCTTAAATTTAGAATGATATAGGCAATGGTCAAAAATATGTTATCTTTTTGTTGACTAGTTTTACTTTGTTTTCTTTTTGCTTTACATTACTCGAGGGCGAGCAATGGATTAAGTTTGGGGATGTTGTTAAATCTTGAAAAAGACTTAATTATGTCTATCAAATTTATGAAAATTGTTAAACCTTAAGTAATAAATTGAGGGATTTTATGCTAGAAGCTGTATTTGGTGCTGCAGCTCACGCTACAACACAAAATCTGCGGGCAGTAATGAAATTACGTTAATTTTGGCAATTCCGAGAATATTTTTATCTGCCCGATTTGTTACCTATTTTGCAGAGATTATGCTGGATAAAGATGGAAAGCAATGAAATGAAAAGAGATAAGATCAGAGAGATTTAACTAGCAAATCAATATGGATTGGAGAGAGAAAGATTTTCTCTATAAAATCTCCATAAAATCAGCATAAAATCAGCATCAAATTTGGAGAATCTAACAGATTGAAGAGAGAATCAGAGCTGCCACGATTTTAAATAGAGGAGCATAATTCAGATCCAGGAGACGGAGATCTAGAGAGCAAAAGAGAGGCAGAAACGATAAGCGGCGCCGTGCTACAAACGCAACGGAGAAACCAAAGTCAATTCAAGAACTCGCGGGACGCCACCGGAGTTTTGAAGAAAGCAACGGTGAATCCGTTTATCTTTTATTAGGTGCTGCAATTATGATTTGTGAACATTTATCTTGTGTTCTTATTATTTTCAGCATGAACTAAATTTATCTTGGTTAGATTTTGGAAGTATCTTGTTTTATGAACTCTCAGTTTGTATTTATTTCATAATTTGAATAATTTAACTAGGTTTTCATTCCCATCGTGTGTAAGTTGGACGCCACAGTTATAACGTACTTAATGATTTCTAACACGCCATTAGAAAATCATCTAGAAAGTAGTTGAATCGCTTGAGTTGTTAAATTAATTTATTTGTAATTTAACTAAATGTTTTTAATTGATTAAAACGTTAGCTCAAGGGGAAATTAATAAGATCGGTTCTGAAGGTCTTCAAATCTCAATGTCTTTGCCATAAGATTAGAAAGAGTTGAGAAAAGTAGCCAATCGGTAGGCGACGCCAGCCACCGATTTCATAGATATCTTTCCTGTCAAACGTGCTGTAGTCTGTGATGTAGCACAAACATACAGCCGAGAGTGAATAAACAGGAGAAACCAAAATCTAACCTTCCTTATCGCTGAATTTGGTTCGTTTGTTAGATCTGTCTGTTTCTTTTAATTTGTTTATATTTTCTTTACTTTTAACAAAAAATCATCAAACCCTTTTCATCAATTTTATATAACTATTTACATTTCATTTCGGAAAATATTAGATTCGTTATCCTCATGGGATCGATAATCTTTTATATTACTTGACTGTGCACTTGCGGTTTTTAACGACACATTCGCACTCAACAGTGGGCTGCCGAAAATTAAAAAAAAACATTACCCAAAATGGTAAAACAAGGAAGAAAAATAACTAGGTGGTCCTCCTAGAAGTTACCCAAAAAGGAGGCCCCAAGGCTGACCATGGTCTCCCCCTTCAACACCCCCATATAAGGCACAAAAGTGGGTTTTCACATGACTAACCCTTCTGTAAATAAAACCCTAATTCTAACCAAAACAAACCACCTTTTTCCACTCGGTAATTGTTCAACAGAAAAACGAACAAAAAATTAAAGGACATAAAAAATAGGTCTTCATCCCTCCATGTAAACTTGGGCTGATGAAGTACCCAAGGTAAATGGGCTTGAACTTCCCTTCTCCAGATCTTGGATGGACCATGCAATGGTCGGACCCTCGGCTAGGTTTATGTTTTCTCGGTCTGGCACCATCTCTCTTTCTCCACCTTGCTCCGCAGGTACTGTAGAAAATTCCCAAGTAAGAAGATGTTTGGTCTGTCCTTAATCATCCGAAGTTGGCTTCAGCATTGAGGTTCCTTGCATAAATAACCCTACAAAATGAGCAAACATGTTAGCAAAATTCTTGGCTCGGGCTTGGGTTATAGGCCCTCGGGATGTCTTCTCGGTTTTGGTCTCCTATTGCACATTATCATCCTCGGGTGACACGCTCGGGGTAGGAGGAAGTGTCGGGAAGATAGGAGATGGCAACAATCTGCCAAGAGAAAGAAAGGTAGGCAACAAAGGGGATTGGAGGAAGGAGAACTCCAAACACATACAGGGGCTTTAGCTAGAAATTGGAGGACTTAAACCTTTGAGAGTGGGCTAAGTTTGGCCAAATTTACAGCATAAAAACACGTGCGGATCAATAAAATATACGGAGGCAAGTTTAGGTGCACAAACAGACAAAGCTGAAAGAAACAGTGCATGGATGTTGGGGAAACTTCTCTACAACTTCCAATGCAGGGAGTCTGGGAAGGGGGAAATTGGTAACACTTAACTTCAACGAAGTGGGAAGAAATTGCAAGTGGTTTGAGGGGAAAAACACGGGTAGATTGGAAGATATGCAGGATAGAAAATTGATGGACAGAACTGCCCGATTTCAGAAGTTCGGGTAGAAGGCAGTAGAAAAAACATGCATAACTCTTGATGAGGAGGGGCTGTGGCTAAACGTAAAGAACAGTTATTTCAAACCATGAAAGAGGAACTCACAGCCATAAAATTGGGGACTTTTGTTCACGGAAAACAGAAATGGCACGAATTGGACTTTTGTTGCACAAATTCACTCGGGTAAGCACCAAAAACAGCAACCAACAACAAAGACAAACACAAATGCAAACAACAAATGGAGGAAGGCTATGGGATTTCCAAGCTCACTTTTGTTCCTAAACAAGTGAGGAAGGAGGTTGGAATAAGGTTTAGTGATCCTAGCTAATCACCAACACCAAGACAAACAAAGAAGATTGGATATTACTCACCAAAATCCCTTGAAGCCGTGAGAAAAGAGGGTTTGAGAGCTTCAAAGCTTCTGCAAATTTTCCAAT
>QAOC01047557.1:29156-113935 GCA_003255005.1 Begonia fuchsioides | reverse complement strand
GTCGAAACGGCTGCACAAGCCTCGAAGGTCAGCTTGGGCCGAAACCAGAAATGTTGTTTTCATCACCATGGATGTTTTGATCACCCTTCCATGCCACGGGTACACTAAGTACCCTTACATGTGCACAAATTTAAGCTACTAATTATCCTCCTAATTATTACATAAAACTAAATAAATTATTACACAAAGTTGTCAAAAGGAAAACATGCTTTCCCCTTCATGTTTTGGTGATTTGGGGCCACCTTAATGTGCCACCCTTGAACTCCTCTTCCTTCATCAAGTGTGGTTGGCCCATGAAATGCATCAACCCCACTTGACAACTAGGGCTCACCAGGCCCTTCATCTTTGGCTTCTTGATTAAACCTTTATAAAACAAGCTTCCTACAAAGTCAACAAGCTCATTAGAAAATAGTTTGCTTCCGCTTCTAGATGTGCTAATCCGTGGCACATCATCGGGTTATTGAGGATTTGACCTCAAATCCAAGGAGTTTTATTCCTCCTCTTGTTCTTCTTGCTCATCCCCCAAATAAGGAGAAATATCTTGGAGATTGAAGGTGGTCGAGACTCCATACTCTCCGGGAAGTTCAAGCTTGTAAGCATTTTGATTGATCTTCTCCACAATCTTGAAGGACCATCGGCCCTTGGTAAAATTTTCGAGCACCTTTTATTGGGAAATGTTTCCTTCCTCAAGTGTAACCACACTAAGTCTCCCACATTGAAGTTAATGTGATTTCTTCCTCGGTTAGCTTGTCTAGCATAATACTCATTCTTCTTGTGGAGGGCCTTACTTACCTTCTCATGCATCTTCTTCACTTGTTCGGCCGTGCTAGCCCCATTACAATTCACAATGTTTTTGGAGGGCAGCGGTACTAAGTCAAGTAGAGTCAAGGGGTTGAAACCATACACCACTTCAAATGGTTTCATTTTGGTGGCACTATGGACACTACGGTTGTAGGCAAACTCAATGTATGGGAGTTGGACATCCCAATCCGTGAACTTTTTGCTAACCACACTTCTAAGCAAACTCCCCAAGGTTCTATTCACCACTTCCTTTGGGCCGTCGGTTTGAGGATGACAAGAGGTGTTAAATAGGAGCTTGGTGCCCACCTTCCTCCATAAGGTCTTTGAAAATGCGCAAAAAGACCGTGTCCCGATCTGATACAATAGACCTCGGGATGCCGTGCAATTTAACAACCTCTTTGAAGAACGAATCGGCAATTTGGCTAGCTTCATCCATCTTAGTGCAAGCTATAAAATGAGCCATCTTGGAGAACTTGTCAACCACAACCATAATGCATTCTTTAGCTCTACTAGTCCCAGGTAATCCCAAAACAAAGTCAATACTTACTTCCACCCATGGGGACGGGGAGAGCATGTACAACCCTTGGGGAATGACCCTACTTTTGGCCTTTTTGCAAATGATGCACCTTTCCACCACTTTGTGCACATCCCAAAAAAAGTGAGGCCAATAAAAATTCTCTTGAAGTGCTTCTAAGGTCTTCTCGCCAAAATGACTTGCCAAACCCCCACCATGAACCTCCTTGATTAGAGTCTCTATGGTTCGCACGAGGGATGCAAAGTTTGCCTCCCTTGAAGAGGTAACCATCCATAAGGTATTATCCACATTCTTGCTTCTTCAAACACCATTCATACCATTGGCAAAAATCTTGGTCTTCCTTATGAGCATTCTTGATCCAAGCAAAACCAATGAATTTAGTGGTAAGTTCGGTTAGGAGAAAAATCCTCCTTGAGAGGGCATCGGCCACCACATTGGTTTCTCCCCTCTTGAACTTGATGATGTACGGGAACCTTTCAAGGAATTCAATCCACTTGGCATGCCTTCTATTTAACTTGCCTTGGCTCTTTAGGTGTTTGAGGGCTTGATGATCTGTATGTATAATAAATTCTTTTGAGAGAAGATAATGTTGCCACACTTCAAGTGCTCGGATCACCGCATAGAATTCTTTGTCATAGGTTGAGTAAGTAATCATGGCACCCTTGAGCTCATTAAAGTAGGCCACGGGTCTCGCTTATTGCCTAAGAGTTGCACCAATGACTAGCCCCAAAGCATCACATTCGACCTCGAAGACCTTATTGAAATTGGGGAGCACTAACACGGGTGCTTGCACAACTTGGCCTTTATCAATTCAAAACTTTCTTGGCAACCGGGAGTCCACTCAAACTCCTTTCCCTTCTTTGTACAATCGAACAAAGGAGCTATAATTGAACTAAACCCTTGTATGAACCTTCGGTAAAAGGATGCAAGGCCATGAAAAACTCCTAACTTCCGACACACTCTTGGGAATAGGCCATTCTCGGATTGCCACAATTTTTCAGTCATCGACTTCCATGCCATCCTTAGAAATAATAAACCCAAGAAAGTCTACTCCCTCTTGCTAAAAAGCACACTTCTTCAAGTTGCCAAACAATTTAACTCTTCGGAGTGTATCAAAAAATAATCTAAGGTGAGCAAGGTGGGTAGCAAAGTCCACTAAACAACAATATATCATCAAAATAGACAACTATAAATTTTCCCAAGAAATCTTTCAAAACAAAAGGCATGACTCTCATAAAGGTACTAGGAGCGTTAGATAATCCGAAAGGCATTACTAACCATTACTAACCATTCATCGCCTTCCTTCATCCTTATTTGATGGTAGCCGCTCTTTAAGTCCACCTTAGAGAAATAGGATGCCCCACTAAGCTCATCAAACATGTCTTCAAGACTAGGAATCGGGAGCCTATACTTGATAGTGATTTAGAAGCTCCTTGGCCTCCTCGGGATTTAATTCGTAGCAAGGCCGATTTAGTAGCACTACTCCCTGGTGGAGGTCAATTTGGTGTTCGATTCCCCTATGGGGTGGTAAGCTACAAGGTAGTTATTCCGGAAACACATCTTGGTACACCTCAAGAAGTGCTTGAACCTCATTTAGAACATGTTCAATTTCTTGGAGCCTTTCCCGAAACAAAACTAGTCCAATTGGGCCTCCCTCTTGGATAATCTTTATCAACTCTTTCTTGGTTATAAAAAAATTAGATTTGGCCGCCCCCTCCCTCCTTGAAACTTCATCTTGGACGATTTGGCTTGGCTCAAGGGGGGTGAGCTTGATGGTTCTCCCACAAAACTCGAAGGAGTAATGATTGGTACAGCCATCATGGATATGACATCCCACGGATTGGCATGCCAAGCAGAGCAATCACCCGAGCCCGAGCTCGGAATTTTTCTAATATGTTTGTTCATTTTGCAGGAAAATTAATTGATGAACTATAAATTTCTAAGCCAACTTTAGAAGATCAAACAAGGCCAAAACACGTGATTAATTGGCATGGAGAAAAGGTGAACTTACCACCAAGAGCCGAGCCTCTCGGAATCAAGCCCGCACATGAACCCGGTTGAAGTTCACGTTGCATGCTGAGTTAAAGTCACATGCAAACGTGACCAAATGTCCCACGACTCAACTCATCAACACTTCAATGGAGTGAAGGAATTTTATTGCATTTTTTAGTATAATTTTACATTAATTTTTATGTTACATTTTAGGAGAACCCGAGAGGGTTTCCCGGCTAAATACATTTTAGTTATTTTACATGGGGTTTTGCATGAGGGATTCTTGGCTGAAAGAAGGGTATTTTGGGCCAAGAAAGAAGGGCAAATTGGCTGAAGGGGTGCAAGATCACGTGGCCATCACATTCTTGCATTCTCATTGGTCCAATTTTCCCTCATTTATTTTCATTTTCAGCATGCATGTTGCATGACTTTGGCTCATAATTTTCTCTCCTTTTTTTCCTCTCTTTTTAGCTGATAAAACCTCCCGCAATTCTTGCTTGTAATTTTCAATTTGGAATTTTAATTAAAGTTGCTTTGAGCATCTCCCTCCACGGGCATTTCCAACTTCAAACCGGCAGCCCGCGCACCTCCAGCCACCGTAGGTTATCTCAAGGAATCCTCCCTCCGAGCTGGAGATTTCTTGGTGCTTCAATACTCCAGCCTTCTTCAAGGACTTTAGGGGGAGGTTGAAGGTCACAAGCTCTTCCTTCCATCAATATTTTTCGTTTGGTTTTAGTTTTTTCTGCCGGCAGATTTCCGGCCACCACCAAAAACGCCGTTACTGTTCCATTACATTCCCACCGATCCATCCACGTGATTTCCTTTATTTTTGGAGGACTATCACCTATCTTATTCTCAGAGTTTCACTCAAAATTTCAGCACTAAACTCGATCGTATCGTTGATTTATCGCCGTCCAAATTCCAGTCCCGATTCTGGAATTATCGGATTATCGTTTTTCCATTTAACCTAACCTAATTCTCTCACTTCCTAAATCTAAACCCCCTCCATTCCCTGTCATTTAGTATCAGAGCTGTAATTCCCTTCCCACATTCCTCTTTACATCTGTTTTTATGTGATTTTAACATTGAAGAATGGCCTTGAGAAGTGGTTCCAGCCATCAACCAAAATTGGAACCCGGTGTTGAAGAAACACATCTGTCATTAGTTATCCGAAGAGTGCTTAGTACTCAAGCTCGAGAAGAGGAACTCCAACGAGAGAACATCTTTCATAGTAGGTGTTTGATCTAAGAAAAGGTATGCTCACTTATTATTGATGGTGGTAGTTGCACTAACGAAGCATCTCGGGATTTAGTTGATAAACTTAAGTTGAAAACTAGTTTGCATCCGAGGCCTTATAAATTATGTTGGATCAATGATGAGGAAGACCTCAAGGTTACCGAGCAAGTATGCATTGATTTATCTATTGGAAGTTACAAAGATAAGGTGATGTGTGATGTGGTTCCCATGAGTGCAAGCCACTTATTACTGGGAGACCATGGCAATTCGATCGGAGAGTTATGCATGATGGTTTTTTAAATCAATATTCCTTCAAATTCAACGGACGATCATTCAAATTAGTTCCTCAAAAGAAAGAAGAAGAAGTTAAACCAGTTATTGAAAAGAAGCCGAACAAGTGGAAGAAATTGTCGGTATTGAGGATAATCACTCCTCCAAGGAATTTGAAAACTCTTATGCTATCTTGGAGCCCCATCACGAGCCTAACCAAGAAGAAAAGATTGTGGATCTTCCGTTGGCAGCAAGTATTGAAGAAGGAACCTCAATAAAGATAGAGCTCCAACAAGCCGGGATCGCCGACCCTATGTCTCGAACGACCGTGAACCAACCCTTCGGGTATGTAGATCCAATATTTACAACAACCTCTCATCCTTGCATGGAATGGAAAAATGATTTTGAAGAGTTTGTAATGGAATAGCATTGTATCCAAGTAGACCGAGAGGATAAAATGGTCAAACCAAACAAGGTTGTGGCCAAAAGGTATGATCCATTTAACAAAGTGCTTAATTATCTTCATGAGATTGGCTGGATAGATAGTGGACATTTTAGTGATTTTGGCGTGAACTTTTTGAAGAGAATTTTGTGGTTGTTTTCGAGCATTTGGAGCTAAGGAACTTTTCTTGCAAAATTATGAACTCGCTTTGCTTAGTTGCAAAATTGAGAAATTAATGAGGGACAACTTATTTGGAATTACACATGATGATTTTAGAAGCTTTTTGAATTTCGATACATTTTGTCTACATGAACCATGGTCATTGGATACAAAAGCTTGGTGTGATGAGATACTAAATACTCGTGATCTTGAAGTTGGTACAACGGCCTTTAAAACTGTTTTGCTTCCTTAGAATAAGATTATGATTGATCTTGTCATTGAGAACAAGGAGAAGTATACAAGTGCGTGGTTTATTCTCTATTTTAAGATGGAAAAGTTTTCAACCAACCTTAGGTTTTGGATATTATTTTTATCTTGGGATGAACATTTAGTTTGGGAAGAAACACATGGACGAATTTGGGTTATCAACTTCTTTTGGAGGTTAAATAGTTTACAACTTCTCATCCTTCTAACATGTGGTGATAATGTGAAGTCTTGGTGCCCTAAAGGAGTGAATAGAGAAAACACCGTGCATGAAAAGAATGATTACTTTCGCAAATCACAATAAGCGTGCACCCGCCACGATTGGTTAGTAGTTCCTTTCATGCTACCTAATAGCTCCAAAGATTTTACAGTACTTATGTAACAACCCTCATTTTTATTTTAGAATTTGTGAGCTTAAGATTGAAGTGTTAAAGATTCTTTTTATTGGATGAATGTTGGTTAAATTTTGAGGTATTAAGGTATTGTGGATATTAGTGAATTAGTAGGTTGAAGGTGATAAAGAGAATAATGTTCAAGGGGTATATGAGATAAAGTTATTTGGAAAGGTTGGAAAACTAGAAACACGTGAATTGGTTACGATTGTAAATAATTAGAATAAGAATACTCTGTTTGGGGTGTATCACACCGTGCACCGGCCCAAGTGTTTGGGTTTGATTGGTGTTTGTTTGAAGTCTATTGTTTGATGGTTGCTAGGTTTAAGTAAAGTAATGAAGTAAGTTGGGTTAAATATACTAAAGGACTATCTTCAAGTAAGTTTCGGTCGACCCCAGAATTTAGGAAGGGTCGACACAATTGGAACTTTCGGTTGACCCCAAGATCAAAGAGGGGTCGACACAATGAATAGTTTCGGTCGACCCCAAGATTGAAGAGGGGTCGACACAATTCTATACTTTAGGTTGACCCCAGAATTTAGGAGGGGTTGACACAACTGAATACTTTAGGTCAACCCCAGGATTTAAGAGGGGTCGACACAAGCCACTCTCGGGAACACTTTCGGTCGACCCCAGGACCAAGCGGTCGACACAAATAATGCTCGGGAAATCTTTCGGTCGACACAAAGGATGAGCGGTCGACACAAATAACGCTCGGGAAATCTTTCGGTGGACACAATTAGACGAGCGGTCGACACTTTCCCGATTTAAGTTGAAAAAGTCAACAAAAACGTGGAGAATCCGATCGGTGCACATAAAAGAAAGGTTGATTTTGTTTAATTAAGAGATAAAAAGACATGGTCTGCCATTTCCCTACCAGTATGGCTTCTTTTTCCTATTTACTCATAGTTAGAATTCTCACGTCTTGATAAGGGAAAAAGAGTGAGAAAGTAAATTATCTCAGAGGAGAGGAGGAAAACTCTGAAGCTTCGTCGAGATTGAAGTTCAAGGTATTTTTCTATCCTCTAGAGTTTCTTTTAGGTTCAGTAAGGATAATATGACGGTATTGGTTGAATTGATGGATAAAAACGAAGGATTACATGTAGGTTGTTAGAAAACCAGTTGATTATGTGCAAGGTTAGGGTTTTTGAGATTCGGTCAATAAGTAGAAGGAATTAGAGTTTATAACCTTCATAAGAGTTAGAGTAAACTCTTAGAGTGATTTATAGCCATTAAAGTCACTCGATTTGGAGCTATGTAGAAAAAGTTATGGACGTCGCAAGTCATAGCACAGAAACTGCGAAGAGCTGCGGTCGACCCCTTATAGGTTGGGTCGACCGATTCTCAAATTCAAAAATGCAGGCTCTCTTTTTTGTCAAATGGGTCGACCCCTTATAGTTTGGGTCAACCGAAACGGGGTTCAAATAGTGAATGCCCTCTGTTTTGTCGACATAAGTCGACATGCTTTATGTTTCTGAATTTGATGTCTTCTAAGAAGTTATAGTAGACTCCTTAAGGAACAATTTGACACGTTAATCATTAGGAATGGATCATTAACGAGGAAGTTATAGTCATTTGAAGTTGGAATAGAAAGTTAAGACTTTATGCAAATTCTGATCCGTATATGATTTATATATTTAGGTCATTTATTGGATTAAAAAGGGGCTCAAGTGTATTGATTCAAGAAAACAACTAAGGTAAGTTAGTATTAAGATGATTTCGCCCTTAAGTGGGACTACATTGCAAAGATTAGGATGATTGTTTGATGTGTGTTGCATGCCTAATTTCATGTTATGTTTGATGTGATTTAAGTGATGTTTTCATAGTCACGTGGTCATGCATCATAGTCCTACAAAATGTCTACGAACTATTTTCATGCATTGTTTTACAACGTAGTTGGAGGTAAACGAGGTATGATTGGTGGTATGGGATGCCAATTATGTTTCGTCTCCGATGAATTTAAGAACTTGAATATTAGAACATGTAAATGACCGGTGGAACCACGAGGTGGAGAGGCGGATCGATAAGCAAGAATAAGAATGTAAATGACTGGTAGAACCACGAGGTGGAGAGCTCGGTCTCGAGGATTGGGTGGAACCACGAGGTGGAGAGCTGGATCGATAAGTAAGGATAAAAATATAAATGACCGGTGGAACCACAAGGTGCAGAGCTCGGTCTCGAGGACTGGGTGGAACCACGAGGTGGAGAACTGGATCGATAAGCAAGAATAACGCAATAAAGAACGAAATGGAAATGTGCATTGTTTTGTTAACAGCATAGCATACTCATGCATTGCATTTTATAGTCATGCTTCTTACTGAGCTTTAGGCTTATAGTTTAGGCTTTGCAATGTAGGAAATGTAATGGAGGAAAGGGTGCAAGTGACTGATCAAGGAGTTAGAGCAGAAGAGTGTCCAAATGATATGGTTTATTGAGCGATGACCGACGGGTAGTGATGTATGACACACACAGTTAGAATATAAAATGTTTTGAAGATGTAATTAAGGTGTATACCCTTATTTTGGTGTGATGGATGTGCAAAGCTTTTGAAAATGAATGTATTTTAATTTAAAGTAATTGTCTTCCGCTGTATGTTTTAAGTTATTAAATGTTTATGTATTTTCATTAAAGGTGGAATTCAAATGTATTTTTTTATTATTCGACGGTTTTCCTTGTAAACTGTTTTGATAAACTAAAGATAGTTTTCAAAAATTTAAGAAACGAGTTTTTCCACCAAAGTAATGTAAGTAAGTAAGAAGTCATGTAACGGATTGGTTCTCGGGTCGCTGAAGTAAGTAAGTAAGTAAGTAAGAAAAGCAAGTAAGCGGTGGCTCGGGAATCGGGTCGTTACAATTATGGTATCAGAGCAAAACACACACGAATAAATAAGGGAACGAAAGGGGTGAGTGCACTAGGTTAAGTCGGTACTCTAGAAAGCTCAATAACTGTATCATTTTCATACTTCTATGTTATAACAGGATTAAAGTTGAGAGATACTTATTTTGGAGTACTAACGATGTAATTGGTGATTGAAGAACTATGAGGAGAGGAAGAAGAAATATTCAAGAGGAGGGAACTAATGAAACTGCCATCAACCCACTGTTAGAGTTGGTTAACCGACAGTCTCAACAATTAGAGCGAATGATGAATGGAGAAGAGCAAAGAAATGGACGAAACAAGAATGGTGGAGGGCTGAGCTGTGAGAGATTAGGAAGATGAATCCTCCACCGTTTGATGGACAGTCCACAGATCCTGTGTAGCTGAAGAGTGGATTACGATCCCAACAGATACTCTCATAGTTTTCACATCCAAGAGGGGAGTTTAAGTCCATAAAGAAAGGATTGCATCTTGCCATGAATTTTGAGGAGAAGTGACGAATATAAGCCAAGGCCAGTAGATTCTGATGAAAGAAATAGGAGTGCTAATTATCATCAATGAATTGTTTTTATTCCTAGGAATGAGCATGAAGATTATCTTTACTCTAAACTAGGCAGAACAACAAATCATGCTCATGAATATGCTCAAGGGAGCTTAAATAAAATGACTCACTTGCATTCTAAAATGGGTTATGGTCTCGAACATAGTGAGGATGAGTATAGGGAACCTATAATTATGGACACAACTGTGGAGAGACAAGACATAACATGGTAATATGCAAGTTTGGAAAGAGGTGTTATGATGGAGGGGCATCCTACATGTACTATGAATTCTATTTTGATTACAACGACTTGGTCAGAGCGAGAATTTCAGTAAGGCAAGATGGTTGATTTGTAAATGCTTCGGATGACCATGTGGAAGCGGTAGGTAAGATGTCCCAAGATTAGAAAATGTCTCATTTAGACGATTATCAATATTCTCATGTCTCAAGTGAGCATGACTAAAAAAAAAGAAAAAAAAAGAAGTAGGAGCTACTAATCATAGGATGAATATATCTGGTGAGTATGAGGCTTCAAGAAACTACCACGATTTATACCTCAGTGATAAAGACGTTCTTGCTATGGATTCGACAAGGGAAACAAAATTTAAAAATGAGAAAGACAAAAATTAATTAAAATATGCCTAGAGTATCAAGTAAGGGGAGTCTAGTAAATCTAGAAGATTGAATGTAAGGGTTTTCAGAAGAATTAGTTAAGGAGGTAAGGAACAAATATACCTAGAAGACGTTCTGAGGTTTATTAAAATTTGCCCCACACTTAGGTGAGTAAAGAAAAACTTAAAGTGTACTAGTATATTCAAGGTCTAAAGTTGGAAACTTATAGAGGAGTGAAAGTAACTGGTACCAAGAGCGTTAATCATGCTAATGTGGTGGCCAAGAATCTTGGAAAAGAAATCTCTGATGAGAAATTCTTAGAATCGATAATACCTCAATCAAGTAAAGAATGAAAACCACTGAGAAGAACAAAAAGGATCAAGTGAAAATAAACTCAAAGGAGGTAAAGTAAAAAGTAAGTTTAAGGTTCTTCTCAAGCCAAGTTATGCCAAAGACTTAAAGGAGGCATTTTGGAAAAATGTGTTATCGACACATGACGATGTATTAAATGCAAAGAGAATAGGACATCTAGTTAGAAACTATCCCTAAATGAAAAGAAACGCCCAAGAACAAATTCAAGGATAGGAAATTAAGTAAGCTAACGATAAGGGATAAGTGTATGACATCAAAGATTGACAACTTGTTCAATCAAAATGGACGATATTTCAAGATGACATTTGTAAGGACCCGATTCCCAGAACGCCGCTTACTTGCTTTACTTACTTACTTACTTACTTCACTTCGGCGACCCGAGAACCGGGTCCGTTACTGCTTTCTTACTTACTTACATTACTTACTTTGGAAAAAAAAACTTGTAAAACTTCAATTTCTGAAAACTCTCTTTAGTTTATCAAAACAGTTTACAAGGAAAACCGGAATAATAAACATACATACACTCTTTGAGAATAACAATTTACTATTCTAACTTTTATCAAAATACATAAGCCTTTAATAACTTAAAACATACAGCGGAAGACTATAGTTCAAAGTACATTCATTTATGAAAAGCTCTGTAATCTATCACACAAAAATAAGGGTATTCATTTTAATTACATCTTCAAAACATTCAAATTATTTTACATTCTAACTGTGTGTGTCATACGTCACTCCCCGTCGGTCATCGGTCAATAAACGGTATCATTTGGACACTCTTCTGCTCTATCTCCATGATCAGTCATTTGTACAATTTCCATCATTATATTTCCTACATTGCAAAGCCTAAACTATGAGCCTAAAGCTCAGTAAGAAGCATAACTATAAAATGCAATGCATGAGTATGCTGTGTTGTTAAAACAATGCACATTTTCATTCACGTATCTTAGGTTTCATAACTTCTTTATCTTTGGAAATATTATAGGATCTCAAGAACACTCCGTCCACCTACTTCAACTTATACTGATCTTGGGCCTGGGCCAACTTACTTACTACTTGGAGTGATCAGGCCTGTAATAACCATTTACGTTACTGTTATGCTTTTATTCAAGTTCTTAATTCATCGGAGACGAAACATAATTGGTGTCCCATCCCACCAATCATACCTCGTTCACCTCCAACTACGTTGTAAAACATGCATGAAAATAGTTCGTAGACATTTTGTAAAACTATGATGCATGACCATGTGACTATGAAAACATCTCTTAAATCACATCACATAACATGAAAATAAGCATACATCACCAAACATGTCATGCAAACAAACATGCAGCACACATCAAACAATCATCCTAATCTTTGCAATGTAGTCCCACTTAAGGGCCAAATAATCTTAATGCTAACTTACCTTAGCATCTAGGTTGAGTTGATCCACTTGAGTCTCCTTTTTAATCCAATCGATGGCTTAAACCTATAAATCATATACGGATCAGAATTTGCATAAAATCTTAACTTTCTGTTCCAACTTCGAACATCTATAACTTCATCTATATTGATTCATTCCTAATGATTAAGGTGTCAATTTGTTCCTTAGGGAGTCTACTATAACTTCTTCGAAGGCATCAAATTCAGAAAATGTAACAACCCTCATTATTATTTTAAGAATTATGATTTTAAAATGAAAGTGTTTAAGATTTCCCTTTATGAATGTTGGAAAAATTAGAAACATGTGAATGAGTTACGAATATGAATAATTAGAATAAGAATATTCTGTTGGGGTGTATCACACCGTGCACCGGCCCAAGTGTTTGGGTATGATTGGTGTTTGTTTGAAGTCCATTGTTTGAGGGTTGCTAGGTTTAAGTAAAAGTAATGAAGTAAGTTGGGTTAAATATACTAAAGGACTACTTTCAAGTAAGTTTCGGTCGACACAATAGACGAGCGGTCGACATAGCATAACCCTCGGGAATACCTTCGGTCGACACAATAGACGAGCGGTCGACATAGCATAACTTTTGGGAATACTTTCGGTCGACACAATACACGAGCGGTCGACAAAGCATAACTTTTGGGAATTCATTATGTTGACATAAGTTGAACTTATGTCGACATAAGTTGAAAAGTCAGCAAAATCAGCAGAATTCTGATTGGTGGACATAAAAGGAATATTGATTTTAATTGATAAAGGGCTTTAAGTGGGTCTTGGCTGGCATTTCTCCCTCCCAGCCACGATTTTCCTCCCCCTCTTTCTCCCTAGGTTTCGTGCTCTAAATCAAAGGAGGGTGAGATTGAGATTGAGATAGAGAAAGAGTTTTGTGAGGAAAAAAAGAGTGAGCAAGTGAATGCTTCAAGAGAAGTGAAGTGAAGAGCTTTGATATTTCATGGAGGCTGAAGCTCAAGGTATTTTCATATCCTTTAAAGTTCTTGTAGGTTCAATAATGATAAAAGGATGATGTTGGTTGGATTGATGGATAAAAATGAAGGATTTTAAGTAGAATGTTAGGAAATCAGTTGATTGTATGCAAGGTTAGGGTTTTTGAGATTCGGTCATATTGTAGCACGAATTTGAGTTTATGACCTTCATAAGAGTTAATGTAGGCTCTTAGAGCAATTCATAGCCGTTTGAATCACTCAAATTGGAGCTTTTTAGACAAAGTAATGAATGTTACAAGTTAGTAGATGGAAACTGGGAGAGCACCGATCGACATATTATCAACCGGTCAACACAAAATAACTCTCTGTAAATGATTCGGTCGACAGCATGAATAAGCAGTCGACACATTATGCTAAGTTATGTCGACACATATAGGTTTATGTCGACCTAATCACTGTTCAAACAGTGAATGCCTTCTATTTTGTCCACGTAAGTCAACATACGTTAGTTTTCTGAATTTGGTGTCTTCTAAGAAGTTATAGTAGACTCTTTAAGGAACAATTTGACATCTTAATCGTCAATAATGGATCAATATAGAGGAAGTTATAGATGTTCAAAGTTGGAACATAAAGTTAAGACTTTATGCAAATTCTGATCCGCATATGATTAATAGGTTTAAGCCATCGATTGGATTAAGAAGGAGACTCAAGTGGATCAACTCAACCTAGCTGCTAAGGTAAGTTAGCATTAAGATTATT
This sequence comes from Begonia fuchsioides, assembly GCA_003255005.1. NCBI lineage: Eukaryota > Viridiplantae > Streptophyta > Magnoliopsida > Cucurbitales > Begoniaceae > Begonia > Begonia fuchsioides. The sequence goes on along the minus strand of QAOC01047557.1, from coordinate 100,310 downwards.
TGGCCCTTAAGTGGGACTACATTGCAAAGATTAGGATGATTGTTTGATGTGTGCTGCATGTTTGTTCGCATGATATGTTTGGTGATGTATGCTTATTTTCATGTTATGTGATATGATTTAAGAGATGTTTTCATGTTCATATGGTCATGCATCATAGTTTTACAAAATGTCTACGAACTATTTTCATGCATGTTTTACAACGTAGTTGGAGGTAGCGAGATATAATTGGTGGTATGGGACGCTAATTATGTTTCGTCTCCGATGAATTAAGAACTTGAATATCAGAACAGTAAAGTAAAGTAAATGGTTATTACAGGCCTGAGCACCTCAAGTAGTAAAGTAGTGAGCTCACGATCAGTAGAAGTTGAAGTAGGTGGAGGGGGTGTTCTTGAGATCCTGTAATATTTCCAAAGATAAAGAAGTTATGAAACCTAAGAAACATGAATGAAATGTGCATTGTTTTAACAGCATGGCATACTCATGCATTGCATTTTATAGTTATGCTATTTACTGAGCTTTAGGCTCATAGTTTAGGCTTTGCAATGTAGGGAATATAATGGAGGAAATTGTACCAACGACTGATCATGAAGATAGAGCAGAAGAGTGTCCAAATGATACGGTTTATTGAGCAACGACCGACGGGGAGTGATGCACAACACACATAGTTTGAATAAAAAGTGTTTTGAATGTTTTGAATGTTTTGAAGATGTAATTAAACGTATACCCTTATTTTCGTGTGATGGATTTTAAAGTATTTTAGAGTGAATGTATTTTGAACTATAGTTTTCCGCTGTAAGTTTAAGTTATGAAATGATCATGTATTTTTTTTATAAGGGTGGAATTAGAATGTATGTTTTTATCATTGACGGTTTTCTTGTAAATTGTTTTTATGAACTTGGTAATAGTTTTTAGAAATTAAAGTAAACGAGTTTTCCACCAAAGTAATGTAAGTAAGTAAGTAAGTGTAGTAACGGACCGGTTCTCGGGCTGCCCGCGAGTAAGCAAAGGAAAGTAAAGGAAAGTAAAGTAAAGTAAAGTAAAGTAACAAGTGAGGTAAAGGCAGAAAGCGGCGGCACGGGAATCGGGTCGTTACAATTATGGTATCAGAGCAAAACACACACGAGTGAATAAGGAAACAAAAGGGTTAGTGTACCAGGTTAAGTCGGTTCTCTAGAAAGCTCAATAACTGTATCATTTGCATACTTCTATGTTATAACAGGATTAAAGTAGAAAAATCCTTATTTTGGAGTACTAACGATGTGTTAGTGATTGAAGGACCATGAGGAGAGGAAGAAGAAATGTTCTAGAGGAGGGAACTAATGAGACTGCTATTAACCAGCTGTTAAAGTTCGTTAATCGCCAGTTTCAAAAATTGGAGCGAATGATGAATGGAGAAGAACAAAGAAATGGACGAAACAAGAATGGTGGAGGGCTGAGCTGTGAGAGATTTAGGAAAATGATTCCTCTACCGTTTGATGGACAGTCCACAGATCTTGTGTTGGCTGACGAGTGGATTACAGGTATCCTATAAAATATAAACAGCAACAATTGGAGCCTCAGGGCAGTAATTTTGTTGATGGTGAAAGTTCATATCACAAGAATTTTTATCGAAATGAACTTGACAATCTAGACTCATTAGAGATAGTAACATGGGAGAGTCATATTAGCCATATGAGAATGTTTCCTATACCTCATACTATGAAAAAAAAAAAAAAACTAGAATCCAGGTACCTACTACACGAAATGTTGATATGGAGCTTTTTGAGTATACAAGATTAAGTATCTAGGTCGAGTAGCTTCTGAAAAACTAACTTTTGTGAAAACTCATGTAGATAAGGGGCACTCGGTGATTGATTTAAGTGAAGCGTTACATCATAGGGTGACTGGATCTAATTATAATAGAGACATAAGAAACTCAAATGGAATTACTAATTTAGGGAGACCCTCTTCTAACTTAGCAAGATACAGAGGTTTGGATTCATATCAAGCTAAAGAAAGGATTGCATCTTGCCATGAATTTTGAGGAGAAGTGACGAATATAAGCCAAGGTCAGTAGATTCTGATAAAAAAAAAGGAGTGCTAATTATCATCAATGAGGTGTTTTTAGTCCTAGGCATGAGCATGAAGACTATCTTTACTCTGAACTAGGCAGAACAACAAATCATGCTCATGAACATGCTCAAGGGAGCTGAAATAAAATGACTCACTTGCATACTTAAATGGGTTATGGTCTTGAGCATAGCGAGGATGAGTACCGAGAACATGTAATTATGGACACAACTATGGAGAGACAAGACATAACAGGGTCATATGCAAGTCAAGGAAAAAGGGTGGTATGATGGAGAGGCATCCTACATAAACTAGGAATTATATTTAGGGATCTCAGCGACTTGGGCAAAGCAAGAATTTCAATAAAGTAAGATGGTCGATTTGAAGATGTTTTTGGATGACCATGTGAAGTGGTAGGTGAGATGCCCCAAGATTACAGAATATCTCATTTAGACGATTATCAATATTCTCATGTCTCAAGTGAGCATGACTATGGAAGAAAAGAAAAAATTGAAGTTTCACAAAGAACTTTATAGTCGTCATGTATCCATGCATGAACAAAATCATAAAAACATTGATTGGTTGCAATCAATGGAGGGTTATGAGATGTGGACCGATTAGTTGGAAGTAAATATACCCACGAGAAAGAAGTAAGAGCTACTGATTATAGGATGAATATATCTGGTGAGTATGAGGCTTCAAGAAACTATCACAATTTATACCCTAGTGACAAAGATGTTCTTGCTATGGATTCGACAAGGGAAACAAGATTTAAAAATGAGAAAGACATAAAGTAATTAAAATACGCCCAGAGCATCAAGTAGGGGGAATCTCGTAAATCTAGAAGACTGAATGTAAGGGTTTTGAAAAGAACTAGTTAAGGAGGTAAGGGAAAAATATATCTAGAAGAGGTTTTGAGGTTTATCAAAATTTGCCCCACACTTAAGTGAGTAAAATATATTCAAGGTCTAAAGTTGGAAACTTACAGAGGAGTTAAAGTAGTTGGTACCAAGAACGTTAGTGATGCTAATGTGGTGGCCAAGAATCTTGGAAAATTTAGATGTTGTTTATGAGGTATAAGAAATCTTTGATGAGAAATTCTTTGAATCAATAATACCTTAATCAAGTAAAGAATGACAACCACTGAGAAGAAAAAAAAAAGATCAAGTGAGAATAAACTCAAATGAGGTAAAGCAAAAAGTAATTTTAAGGTTCTTCTCAAGCCAAGTTAGGCCATAGATTTAAAGGAGGCATTTTGGAAAATGTGCTATCGACACATGAGAATGTATTAAGTGCAAGGAGAATAGGGCGTCTAGTGAGAAACTATCCCTAAATGAAAAAGTAACAACCAAGAACAAATTCAAGGATGGAGAAATTAAGTAAGCTAACGATAAGAGATATGTGTATGCCATCAAAGATTGACAACTTATTTGATCAAAATGGACGATATTTCAAGATGATGTTCATGAAGAATATAAACATTAGGAGTTTTTGGAAGATATCTGTTAGAGTAACAAATGCACTAGTAGTTTTATGGACGTAACAAGTTGAATGTTTCGAACATTTTGGACAAGTATGTGGAGATACACATCTAAAAGGATGGTAAGATTAGTCGGGATCTCAATCTCCATTGTTTTGGAAAGACCATGGAAAAGTTTAGAAATATGAACGGTGGTTCATCCCCGAACCGGTAGTCGAATAAAAAAGGACAACCCAAATTTAGATGATACGGTGAAAGCATGAGTGTTAAAGTTTTAAAGTGTCATAGAGCAAGTTGTTGGTCTTAGGAAAGTTTACTTACACTCATTGCTACTAAGCTACAATTAGTACAACCTTTATAAGGTGAATTATGATGAGAGGTTTAAATTACCCCAAATTAGATAACACTAGAGAAGCGAAATATATGATCCAAGAATGTTACAACAACTCAGGGATCGATATCTATGATTAAGGAAAAGGATTTGAGTGTCATGAGACCAAGATGAGGGCTATACTAGCTCAGTCAGGACTCAAGTTTGGTTGAGGAACGCTCATCCCAAAAGCTATTGGATCTGTCTTGATTGAATATAACTTAGATTGGAAAAACAGCATAAAAATTGGGAATTTCCATCAACTATGCAAGAATTATACAAGTTAGTTCTCACAACAATGTCGAAAAGGTTCATATGGATCCCAATTAAGTGAAGAAAATCGAAACGGTATATGGAGTTTAATGGTTTAAATGTAAAGGTTGAATGCTTGAGGCTGGGCAAAGGATTAAATTGGGGTACAAATGCAGAAGGATGAAAATTAATCAATAATTTAATACAATTGAATGACTTAGAAAGTAATAGAATGAGAGTTGAGTTATTTAATGCAATAGGAATTGAATGGGGTGATTAAAAGGTTGCGAAGAAGAAGAGACAGTAACCTTGAATAAAATAATGAAGAAAGTGTAGGAGATATTTTGGCTACTTAGGATTTTGTAGTCGGATTGCCTACAAGAAATAGAGGAGCAGACAATAAGAATACTGGATACTAAGATAAAGGTGTTGCGGAACAAGCAAATCCCATTGGTGAAAGCTCTATGGCAAAATCATAACGTGAAAGAAGCTACCTATGAAACAGAACAAGAAATGAAGGAAAAGTATCCAGAAATGTTTAAGGTCTAAATTTTGAGGACAAAAGTTTTATTAAGGAGGGTAGAATGTAACAACCCTCATTATTATTTTAACAATTATGATTTTAAAATGAAAGTGTTTAAGATTTCCCTTTATGAATGTTGGAAAAATTAGAAACATGTGAATGAGTTACGAATATGAATAATTAGAATAAGAATATTTTGTTGGGGTGTATCACACCGTGCACCGGCCCAAGTGTTTGGGTATGATTGGTGTTTGTTTGAAGTCCATCGTTTGAGGGTTGCTAGGTTTAAGTAAAAGTAATGAAGTAAGTTGGGTTAAATATACTAAAGGACTACTTTCAAAGTAAGTTTCGGTCGACACAATAGATGAGCGGTCAACATAGCATAACCCTTGGGAATACCTTCGGTCGACACAATAGACGAGCGGTCGACATAGCATAACTTTTGGGAATACTTTCGGTCGACACAATAGACGAGCGGTCGACATAGCATAACTTTCGAGAATTCATTATGTCGACATAAGTTGAAAAGTCAGCAAAATCAGCAGAATTCTGATTTGTGGACATGAAAGGAATATTGATTTTAATTGATAAAGGGCTTTAAGTGGGTCTTGGCTGGCATTTCTCCCTCCCAGCCACGATTTTCCTCCCCCTCTTTCTCCCTAGGTTTCGTGCTCCAAATCAAAGGAGGGTGAGATTGAGATAGAGAAAGAGTTTTGTGAGGAAAAAAAGAGTGAGAAAGTGAATGCTTCAAGAGAAGTGAAGTGAAGAGCTTTGATATTTCGTGGAGGCTACTCAAGGTATTTTCATATCCTTTAAAGTTCTTGTAGGTTCAATAATGATAAAAGGATGATCTTGGTTGGATTGAGGGATAAAAATGAAGGATTTCAAGTACAATGTTAGGAAATCAGTTGATTGTATGCAAGGTTAGGGTTTTTGAGATTCGGTCATATTTTAGCACGAATTTGAGTTTATGACCTTCATAAGAGTTAAAGTAGGCTCTTAGAGCAATTCATAGCGTTTGATTCACTCAAATTGGAGCTTTTTAGACAAAGTTATGAATGTTACAAGTTAGTAGATGGAAACTGGGAGAGCACCGGTTGACATATTATCAACCGGTCGACACAAAATAACTCTCTGTAAATGATTCTGTCGACCGTATGAATAAGCAGTCGACACATTATGCTAAGTTATGTCGACCTAATCACTGTTCAAACAGTGAATGCCTTCTATTTTGTCCACGTAAGTCAACATACGTTAGTTTTCTGAATTTGGTGTCTTCTAAGAAGTTATAGTAGACTCTTTAAGGAAAAATTTGACATCTTAATCGTCAATAATGGATCAATAAAGAGGAAGTTATAGATGTTCAAAGTTGGAACATAAAGGTAAGACTTTATGCAAATTCTGATCCGCATATGATTAATAGGTTTGAGCCATCGATTGGATTAAGAAGGAGACTCAAGTGGATCAAATCAACCTAGCTGCTAAGTTAAGTTAGCATTAAGATTATTTGGCCCTTAAGTGGGACTACATCGCAAAGATTAGGATGATTGTTTGATGTGTGCTGCATGTTTGTTGCCATGATATGTTTGGTGATGTATGCTTATTTTCATGTTATGTGATATGATTTAAGAGATGTTTTCATGTTCATATGGTCATGCATCATAGTTTTACAAAATGTCTACGAACTATTTTCATGCATGTTTTACAACGTAGTTGGAGGTAGCGAGATATAATTGGTGGTATGGGACGCTAATTATGTTTCGTCTCCGATGAATTAAGAACTTGAATATCAGAACAGTAAAGTAAAGTAAATGGTTATTACAGGCCTGAGCACCTCAAGTAGTAAAGTAGTGAGCTCACGATCAGTAGAAGTTGAAGTAGGTGGAGGGGGTGTTCTTGAGATCCTGTAATATTTCTAAAGATAAAGAAGTTATGAAACCTAAGAAACATGAATGAAATGTGCATTATTTTAACAGCATGGCATACTCATGCATTGCATTTTATAGTTATGCTATTTACTGAGCTTTAGGCTCATAGTTTAGACTTTGCAATGTAGGGAATATAATGGAGGAAATTGTACCAATGACTGATCATGAAGATAGAGCATAAGAGTGTCCAAATGATACGGTTTATTGAGCAACGACCGACGGGGAGTATGCACAACACACATAGTTAGAATAACAAGTGTTTTGAATGTTTTGAATGTTTTGAAGATGTAATTAAACGTATACCCTTATTTTCATGTGATGGATTTTAAAGTATTTTAGAGTGAATGTATTTTGAACTATAGTTTTCCGCTGTAAGTTTAAAGTTATGAAATGATCATGTATTTTTTTTATAAGGGTGGAATTAGAATGTATGTTTTTATCATTGACGGTTTTCTTGTAAACTGTTTTTATGAACTTGGTAATAGTTTTTAGAAATTAAAGTAAGCGAGTTTTCCACCAAAGTAATGTAAGTAAGTAAGTAAGTGTAGTAACGGACCGGTTCTCGGGCTGCCCGCGAGTAAGCAAAGTAAAGTAAAGTAAAGTAAAGTAAGTAAGCAAGTGAGGTAAAGGCAGAAAGCGGTGGCACGGGAATCGGGTCGTTACAAAACTAACGCATGTCGACATAAACTTTCAGGGGTCATGTTGATAAAACAGAGACTGTGTGTTCTTATCGGTCGACACAAACTACAAGGGGTCGACCCAAACTCTTCCTAGTTTTCGTACACTGACTTGCGACGTCCATAACGTTTTATACATATCTTGAAATTGAGTGATTCAAACGACTATAGATTACTCTAAGAGTCTACTTTAACTGTTATGAAGGACATAAACTCAAATTCATGCTACAATATGACCGAATCTCAAAAACCCTAACCTTTCATACAATCAACTGATTTTCTAACATTCTACCTGAAATCCTTCATTTTTATCCGTCAATCCAACCAATATCATCATATTATCCTTATAAACTTAAAAGAAATTTAGAGGATAGAATAATACCTTATACTTCAGCCTTCACAAATTTACATAGGATTTTCTAGTTCACCTCTCTTGAAATAACTCACTCACTCACTCAAGGACGCCTAAACTCACCCTTTTTCTTTCTCAACACCTCTCATCTTTGACAAATCACACTCTCCTTTGAGCTTAGAGCAACAAAACGGGAGAAAATGGAAGAGGGTTCGTGGCTGGGAGAAAGATATGGCAGCCCATGCCTTTTATGTCCTTTATTAACCATAAACAACATTTCCTTCAAGTCCACCAATGAAAACTCTACATGTTTTGGTTGACTTTTCAACGGCATGTATGAATGTGTCGACCGCTGGTTCAATTGTGTCGACCCAATCTATTCCCGAGACTGACTTATGTCGACCGCCCGTCTGTTGTGTCGACCCAAGGGATTTCTCGAGAGTGACTTATGTCGACAACTTGTCTGTTGTGTCGACCCAAGGGATTTCCCGAGAGCGATTTGTGTCGACCGCTCGGTCTTGGGGTCGACCAAAAGTTCCAGTTGTGTCAACCTCTCTTCCTTTGTCTCGACCGAAGGAATTTCTCGAGAGTGACTTGTGTCGACCCCTCGGGCCTAGGGTCGACCAAAATCATTCATTGTGTCGACCCCTCTTTTAATTCTTTTAGTGTATTTAACCCAACTTACTTCATTACTTTACTTAAACCTAGCAACCATCAAACAAACACCAATCAAACCCAAACACTTGGGCCGATGCACGGTGTGATACACCCTAGACAGAGTATTCTTCTTCCAATTATTCATAATCGTAACCAACATTTATAAAGAAAAATCTTAAACACTTTCATTTTAAAGTCAAAATTTTTAATATAAATGAGGGTTGTTACATTCTACCCCTCCTTAACAAAAAGTTTGTCCTCAAAATTTAGACTTCAAACATCTCTGGATACTTTTTCTTCATTTCTTGTTCTCTTTCCCAGGTGGCTTCTTCCACGTTATGATTTCGCCATAGAACTTTCACCAACGGAATTTGCTTGTTTCGCAACTCCTTCATCTTTTTATCCAGTATCCTTATAGGTTGCTCCTCATAACTCATAGTTGGCTTTACTTCTATTTGTTCTGCTTCGATCACTTGGGATGGATCACAAATGCATTTCCTTAACATTGACACATGAAACACATTGTGAACACGTGCCAAGTATTTCGGTAATTGCAGCATATAGGCCATGTTTCCCACTCTCTTCAAAATATTTAACGGTCCAATTAATCTCGATGCCAATTTACCTTGCTGCCCAAACCTCATCATGCCTTTGAATGGCGAGACTTTCAAAAACGCTTCATCTCCCTCCTTAAATTCTAGTGCTCTTCGTCGCCAATCCACATAGCTTTTCTGACGATCTTGGGCAGCCTTCATTCTTTGTTGTATGGTTTTCACTTGTTCTACTGTTTGTTGTATCATTTCGGGTCCATAGATTTTACTTTCTCCAACCTCATCCCAAAATGATGGAGATCTACACTTTCTCCCATACAATGCCTCAAATAGAGCCATACCAATAGTCGATTGATAACTGTTGTTATACGAAAATTCTACTAAGGGTAACAACATGCTCCATGATTTCTGAAAATCCATAACACACGCACGCAACATATCCTCAAGGATTTGAATAGTCCTCTCGGTCTGGCCATCTGTTTGATGATGAAATACCGTGCTAAATGCCAACTTTGTTCCCATGGCTTTGTTCAAACTCTTCCAAAAAATTGAAGTAAACTTTGGATCTCTATCAGATACAATGGAAACCAGAATTCCATGTAATCTTATTATCTCCTGCAAATATAGTTCAGCATACTTTTCCACGGAAAATTTTGTCCTTACCGGGATAAAATGAGCAGATTTTGTTAAACGATCAATAATCACCCAAATTCGGTCATGACCTTTAATCGTTGTTGGGAATCCGACTACAAAATCCATAGAAACGTGGTCCCATTTCCATTCCTGAATAACCAACGACTTCAGCATTCCTGTGGGCCTCTGATGTTCTGCCTTTACCTGTTGGCATACAACACATGATTCAATATATTTTGCGATATCCTTTTTCATTCCCGGCCACCAAAAACACTGTTTCAAATCCTGATACATCTTTGTAGAATGAGCTTCCTTCAATATTTCTTTCTTTAACTCTTCATTATGGGGAACATACCACCTATCACGAAACTTAAGTACACCTTCCTTTGAACATTGATATTCATGAGGAATTTGCATCTGTCCTGCTATAAACTGCTTATACCTTGAATCCCCCTTTTGAATTTCTCCAATTCGATCCAACAGATTTGGTCTCATAGTTAAAGCAGCTAACTGCACTGTTAGATCTGATATAACTTCAATGTCTGCCCTTTGCAGCTCACTACGAATTTTTAACAAAATTCCCATCATCTCCGACTGCGCTGCTATTGCCTTCCTGCTCAGTGCGTCAGCAACCACATTAGCTTTTCCTGGATGATATTTAATTTGAAAATCGTAGTCTTTAACAAATTCCAGCCATCGCCGCTGTCTTAAATTCAGCTCTTTTTGTGTGAAAAGATACTTGAGACTTTTATGGTCTGTAAATATCTCACAATGACGTCCATATAAGTAATGTCTCTTGATCTTTAGGTTGAAAACTACTGCTGCCAACTCTAGGTCATGGGTAGGATAGTTCTTCTCATAATCTTTCAATTGTCGTGATGCATAAGCAATTACTTTACCGTCTTGCATCAGCACACATCCTAAACCCATCAACGATGCATCGCAAAATATGCTAAAAGCTCCTTCTTCCATTGGAAGTATTAGTACTAGTGCAGAGGTTAACTTGTCCTTCAATAGTTTAAAACTCTTTTCACAGTCCTCTAACCACCACATGTTTTTCCTTGTTAATCGCATCAATTGCGTAGCAATCTAAGAAAATCCTTTAATAAATCTTCTATACTACCCTGCTAGACCAAGGAAACTTCGCACTTCAGTTACATTCTTTGGTTGTGGCCATTCACGAACAGCTTGCACCTTTACTGGATCAACGGATATACCTTCTTTAGAAATCATGTGACCCAGAAAATTCACCCGATCTAACCAAAATTCGCATTTAGAGAATTTGGCATATAATTGATGTTGCGTCAATATACTTAAGACCATACTTAAATGGTCCTTATGTTCCTTTTCTGACTTAGAATATACCAGAATATCATCGATGAACACGATGACAAATTTATCGGGATACTCATGGAATACCCTATTCATAAGGTCCATAAACACCGCTGGAGCATTTTTCAAACCGAACGACATTACCAGGAACTCGTAATGTCCATATCAGGTTCTGAATGCAGTCTTTGGAATAACTTCCTCCTTTACTCTTAACTGATAATATCCAGACCGCAAGTCAATCTTGGAAAATACCCGTGCACCCTACAATTGATCAAACGGATCATCAATCCTAGGCAACGGATACTTATTCTTCACTGTCAATTTTTTTAATTCACGATAGTCGATACACATCCTTAGAGTTCTGTCCTTCTTCTTTACAAACAAAACAGGGGCTAAACTAGGGCGTATAAAACCCTTGCTCAAAAACTCCTCTAACTGCCCCTTCAACTCCTTCATCTCAGCTGGAGCCATTCGATACGGATTCTTTGATATTGGTCCCGCTCTGGGGTAAATGTCTACCACAAATTTGATTTCTCGATTAGGAGGTAGTCCGGGTAAATCATCTAAAAACACTTCTGAAAACTCCTGAACTACTGGAATTTCTTGTAATTTAAGATCAGGCTTTTTATGATAATCCACAATACTTGCAAGAAATCCCATACAGCCACCCTTTAATAATCTCCAAGCCCGTACTGCCGATACAATTGGTAATTGCTTTTCATTCCCTGTCGCTTGAAAATAAAAGGCATCTGACGTAGGAGGTTGAAAATTGACTATTCTAGCTCTGCAATTTATAGTTGCAAAATGTCAAAACAACCAGTCCATTCCTAAAATAATTTCATATGCATTCATCTTCATTATAATGAACTCAATGTCCAATACACGATCATTAATTTGAACCCCACAATCTATAATTACTCTATCTAATAGTAGACGGTCACCTGAAGGTAGCATCACTTAATAAAACTGCTCTGCCACCTCAGGTACCTGGTTCAACTTCTTAGAAAACTCTTCAGACATAAATAAATGTGTAGCTCCTGAATATATCAATGAAAAGACACTAATTCCATCAATTAACAATGTACCTGCCACCACGGCCAGATGGTCCGCTTCCTCGGCATCAATCATTGTAAAAACACGACCAGTTATCCTCTTCTGTTCTGGTTTGTTTGGAAGCGCCTTTGGACAATCATGCGCCATGTGTCTCATCTCCTTACATCTAAAACAGCGTCCAGATCCAGCAATACACTCTCCCGCATGCTTCCGATTGCACTTGGGACACTCAAATATTGGCCCCAAACTTTTTACTTGCTTTCCTTTCCCTTGCTCGTTCAAACTTTCACTCGGCCTTTTCAACCCACACACTGGTTGCCATTGTTTATTCTGTTGTTGTTGGACTTCTCGAAAGAACCGTCTTTGGGATGTTCCCGGTTGTTGCTTCACCAATTTTGATTCTGCTTCCTCAAGGTCTAGAGCCTTGGAAACAACCTTCAAATATTGAGCATCCTCTGATCCCGAAGTCTATATTCCTTTATAAATTTCTAGTTTTAATCCTTGCACAAACTGCTCAACTTTATCTTCATTGGTTGTCACCAGCTGTGGAGCAAACCTTGATAGGCCTTCAAACTTTCGCACATATTCAGCTACTGATCCCCACTGCTTCAGTGCATAAACTCCATTTTCTTTTTATTCTGATCGGCTCTACTAAAATATTTGTCATAGAAAATTTTCTTGAATTGAGCCCATGATAGTTCTTGAACATTGGTAGTTACCTCAACAGTATCCCACCAATTCCTTGCATCCATAGCCAGCAAGAAGGTTGCACAATTAACCTTTTCTCCTTCCTCAATCTTAGCATACTTATCTTCTCCAAAGAACGAATCCACTCCTCAGCCATCACAGGGTCTGTGGTCTGTCCATTAAATGATGGAGGATTCATTTTCCTGAATCTCTCATAGCTCAGCTCTCCAACATTATGATTTCATCCATTTCCTCCTTGCTCTTCTCGATTCATCATTCGCTCCAATTGTTGAAACTGGCGGTTAACCAACTCTGACAGTTGGTTAATAGCAGCCTCATTAGTTCCCTCCTCTAGATTATTTCTTCTTCCTCCCCTCATAGTCCTTCAATTACCAATGACATCGTTAGTAATCTAAAATAAGTACGTCTAGACTTTAATCCTTCTATAACATTAAAGTATGCAAATGATAACAGTTATTGAGTTGTCTAAAGAACCGACCTAACCCAGTGCACTCACCCCTTTCGTTCCCTTATTTATTCATGTGTGTTTTGCTCTGATACCATAATTGTAACGACCCAATTCCCAGGACGCCGCTTACTCGATTTTCTTACTTACTTACTTACTTCACTTCGGCGACCCGAGAACCGGTCCGTTACTGCTTTCTTACTTACTTACATTACTTACTTTGGAAAAAAAAAACTTGTAAAACTTTAATTTCTGAAAACTCTCTTTAGTTTATCAAAACAGTTTACAAGGAAAACTGGAATAATAAACATACATACACTCTTTGAGAATAACAATTTACTATTCTAACTTTTATCAAAATACATAAGCCTTTAATAACTTAAAACATACAGCGGAAGACTATAGTTCAAAGTACATTCATTTATGAAAAGCTCTGTAATCTATCACACAAAAATAAGGGTATTCATTTTAATTACATCTTCAAAACATTCAAATTATTTTACATTCTAACTGTGTGTGTCATACGTCACTCCCCGTCAGTCATCGCTCAATAAACGGTATCATTTGGACACTCTTCTGCTCTATCTCCATGATCAGCCATTGGTACAATTTCCGTCATTATATTTCCTACATAGCCTAAACTATGAGCCTAAAGCTCAGTAAGAAGCATAACTATAAAATGCAATGCATGAGTATGCGTGTTGTTAAAACAATTCACATTTTCATTCACGTATCTTAGGTTTCATAACTTCTTTATCTTTGGAAATATTACAGGATCTCAAGAACACTCCGTCCACCTACTTTAACTTATACTGATCTTGGGCCTGGGCCAACTTACTTACTACTTGGAGTGCTCAGGCCTGTAATAACCATTTACGTTATTGTTATGCTTTTATTCAAGTTCTTAATTCATCGGAGACGAAACATAATTGGTGTCCCATACCACCAATCATACCTCGTTTACCTCCAACTACGTTGTAAAACATGCATGAAAATAGTTCGTAGACATTTTGTAAAACTATGATGCATGACCATGTGACTATGAAAACATCTCTTAAATCACATCACATAACATGAAAATAAGCATACATCACCAAACATGTCATGCAAACAAACATGCAGCACACATCAAACAATCATCCTAATCTTTGCAATGTAGTCCCACTTAAGGCCCAAATAATATTAATGCTAACTTACCTTAGCAGCTAGGTTGAGTTGATCCACTTGAGTCTCCTTTTTAATCCAATCGATGGCTTAAACCTATAAATCATATACGGATCAGAATTTCCATAAAGTCTTAACTTTATGTTCTAACTTTGAACATCTATAACTTCATCTATATTGATTCATTCCTAATGATTAAGGTGTCAATTTGTTCCTTATGGAGTCTACTATAACTTCTTAGAAGACATCAAATTCAGGAAACTAACGCATGCCGACTTAATTGGATAAAACGGATGGTGTTCACTGTTTGAACAGTGATTGGGTCGACATAAACTTTCAGGGGTCGACCCATGTCAATAAAACAGAGACTGTGTGTTCTTATCGGTCGACCCAAACTACAAGGGGTCGACCCAAACTCTTCCCAGTTTACGTACACAGACTTACAACGTCCATAACGTTTTATACGTAGCTTCAAATTGAGTGATTCAAATGACTATAGATTACTCTAAGAGTCTACTTTAACTCTTATGAAAGATATAAACTCAAATTCGTGCTACAATATGACCGAATCTCAAAAACCCTAACCTTGCATACAATCAACTGATTTTCTAACATTCTACCTGAAATCCTTCATTTTTATCCATCAATCCAACCAATATCATCATATTATCCTTATAAACTTAAAAGAAATTTAGAGGATAGAATAATACCTTGAACTTCAGCCTTCACAAATTTACTTAGGATTTTCTACTTCACCTCTCTTGAAATAAGTCACTCACTCACTCAAGGACGCCTAAACTCACCCTTTTTCTTTCTCAACACCTCTCATCTTTGACAAATCTCAATCTCCTTTGAGCTTAGAGCAACAAAATGGGAGAAAATAGAAGAGGGTTCGTGGCTGGGAGAAAGATATGGCAGCTCATGCCTTTTATGTCCTTTATTAACCATAAACAACATTTCCTTCAAGTCCACCAATGAAAACTCTACATGTTTTGGCTGACTTTTCAACGGCATGTATGAATGTGTCGACCGTTGGTTCAATTATGTCGACGCAATCTATTCCTGAGACTGACTTATGTCGACCGCTCGTCTATTGTGTCGACCCAATCTATTCCTGAGATTGACTTATATCGACCGCTCGTCTGTTGTGTCGACCCAAGGGATATTCCGAGACTGACTTATGTCGACCGCTCGTTTGTTGTGTCGACCCAAAGGATTTCCTGAGAGCGATTTGTGTTGACCGCTCGGTCTTGGGGTCGACCAAAAGTTCCAGTTGTGTCGACCTCTCTTTCTTTGTGTTGACCGAAGGAAGTTCCCGAGAGTGACTTGTGTCGACCCCTCGGTCCTGGGGTCGACCAGAATCATTCATTTTGTCGACCCCTCTTAAATCCTTTAGTGTATTTAACCCAACTTACTTCATTACTTTACTTAAACCTAGCAACTATCAAACAAACACCAATCAAACCCAAATACTTGGTCCGGTGCACGGTGTGATACACCCCAGACAGAGTATTCTTCTTCCAATTATTCATAATCGTAACCAACATTTATAAAGAAAAATCTTAAACACTTTCATTTTAAAGTCAAAATTCTTAATATAAACGAGGGTTGTTACGACATTCATGAAGAATATAAACATTATGAGTTTTTAGAAGATATCTGTTAGAGTAACAAATGCACCAGTAGCTTTATGGACATAACAAGTTGAATGTTTCAAACATTTTGGACAAGTATGTGGAGATGCACATCTAAAAGATAGTAAGATTAGTTGGAATATCAATCTCCATTGTTTTAGAAAGACCATGAGAAAAGTTTAGAAATTTGAACGGCGGTTCATCCCCGAACCGGTAGAGGAATCAAAAGGGCAACCTAAATTTAGAAGACACAGTGAAAGCATGAGTGTTAAAGTTTCAAAGTGTCGTAGAGCAAGTTGTTGCCCTTAGCAGAGTTTACTTACACTCATTACTACTAAGTTATGATTAGTACAACCTTTATAAGGTGAAGAATGATGAGAAGTGTAAATTACCCCATATTAGATAACACTAGAGAAGCAAATTATATCATCCAATTATGTTACAACAACTCAAGGATCAATATGCATGATTTGGAAAAGGATTTGAGTGTCACGAGACCAAGATGAGGACTATGCTAGCTTAGACAAGACTCAAGTTTGGTTGAGGATTAAGTGAAGAAAATGAAAATGGTATAGGGAGTTTCAGGTTTGAAAGTAAAAGTTGAATGTTTGAGGCTGTACAAAGGTTCAATTGGGATACGAATATAGAAGGATGAAAATAAATCAATACTTTAATACAATTGAATGACTTAGAAAATAATAGAATGTGAGTTGTGTTTGAACGATGATTGATTAATGAATGGAAAGCAGGATTGATGTTAGATTGGAGAAAGATGAAGTGACTTTGGTAATTTTAGCTGTGATGTTAGATTAAAGAGAGATGAAGGGTTTGTATAGGTAGAGTAGTTGAGATTTGATGATGAGATATGAAGAGATGTGTCAATCAAATTAAAAGAAGGAGGAATAGAGAGTTGATTTATTTAATGCAATTGGGATTGAAGGGGATGATTAAAAGGTTACGAAGAAGAAGGGATAGTAACTTTGAATGAAATAATGAAGAAAAATGTAGGAAATATTTTGGTTACTTAGGATTTTGTAGTCGGATTGCCTACAACAAACAGAGGAGCAGGCAATAAGAATACTGGATACTAAGATAAAGGTGTTGCAAAACAAGCAAATCTCATTGGTGAAAGATCTATGGCAAAATCATAACGTGAAAGAAGCTACCTGGGAAAAGAGAACAAGAAACGAAAGAAAAGTATCCAGAGGTGTTTGAGGACTAAATTTTGAGGGCAAAATTTTTGTTAAGGAGGGTAGAATGTAACAACCCTCATTTTTATTTTAGAATTTGTGACCTTAAGATTGAAATGTTAAAGATTCTTTTTATTGGTTGAATGTTGGTTAAATTTTGAGGTATTAAGGTATTGTGGATATTAGTGAATTAGTAGGTTGAAGGTGATAAAGAGAATAATGTTCAAGGGGTATATGAGATAAAGTTATTTGGAAAGGTTGGAAAACTAGAAACACGTGAATTGGTTACGATTATGGATAATTAGAATAAGAATACTCTGTTTGGGGTGTATCACACCGTGCACCGGCCCAATTGTTTGGGTTTGTTTGATGGTTGCTAGGTTTAAGTAAAGTAATGAAGTAAGTTGGGTTAAATATACTAAAGGACTACCTTCAAGTAAGTTTCAGTCGACCCCAGAATTTAGGAACAGTCGACACAATTGGAACTGTCGGTCGACCCCAGGATCGAAGAGGGGTCGACACAAGCCACTCTCGGGAACACTTTCGGTCGACCCAAGGACTGACCAGTCGACACAAATAACGCTCGGGAAATCTTTCGATCGACACAACGGATGAGCGGTCAACACAAATAACGTTCGGGAAATCTTTCGGTCGACACAATTAGACGAGCGGTCGACACTTTCCCGATTTAAGTTGAAAAAGTCAACAAAAACGTGGAGAATCCGATCGGTGGACGTAAAGGAAAGGTTGATTTTGTTTAATCAAGAGATAAAAAGGCATGGTCTGCCATTTTCCTACTAGTATCGCTTCTTCTCCCTATTTACTCATAGTTAGAATTCTCACGTCTTGATAAGGGAAAAAGAGTGAGAAAGTAAATTATCTCAGAGGAGAGGAGGAAAACTCTGAAGCTTCGTCGAGATTGAAGTTCAAGGTATTTTTCTATCCTCTAGAGTTTCTTTTAGGTTCAGTAAGGATAATATGACGGTATTGGTTGAATTGATGGATAAAAATGAAGGATTTCATGTAGGTTGTTAGAAAACCAGTTGATTATGTGCAAGGTTAGGGTTTTTGAGATTCGGTCAATAAGTAGTAGGAATTAGAGTTTATGACCTTCATAAGAGTTTGAGTAAACTCTTAGAGTGATTTATAGCCATTCGAATTACTCAATTCAGAGCTATGTAGAAAACGTTATGGACATTGCAAGTCATCGCACAGAACTGGAAAGAGCTGCGGTCGACCCCTTATAGGTTGGGTAGTGATGTATGACACACACAGTTAGAATATAAAATATTTTGAAGATGTAATTAAGGTGTATACCCTTATTTTGTTGTGATGGATATGCAAAGCTTTTGAAAATGAATGTATTTTAAGTTAAAGTAATTGTCTTCTGCTGTATGTTTATGCAAAGCTTTTGTAAATTGTTTTGATAAACTAAAGATAGTTTTCAGAAATTAAAGAAACGAGTTTTTCCACCAAAGTAATGTAAGTAAGTAAGCAAGAAGTCATGTAACGGATCGGTTCTCGGGTCGCCGAAGTAAGTAAGTAAGTAAGTAAGTAAGTAAGTAAGTAAGAAAAGCAAGTAAGCGGTGGCTCGGGAATTAGGTCGTTACAACTTATGCATTTTTGGTCCCATGAGTACTTAGAAGAATACCTTGCTGATTTTATTGGGAACATATGGTTTACTTTTGGGATAATGAAACTAGTGATGAACTAGTTATTTTGTTGTTTAGTACAAACCGGATTATTCAATATTTTTTCGTGGAAAGAAAGGTGTTGTGGTGAAAGACATCCAATCTTATGACTCAAAATTAGAAGTTGTTCAAAGTTGGCACACTCTTAAGGCAGCCTTAAGCCCGAAGAATTTTGTGGATAAGGTAATCGACCCAAGAACATGCAAGTTCGAGTTACTCGGGAATTATGGAATTTCAGCCACATTTAAGGTTTAAGATCTTTCTCCCTTTGCTGGATTTGATGAAGATGAACAAGATGGAGATGACTTCCCACTGGATTTGAGGTCAAATCCTCAAGAAACTGGGGAGGATGACATGCCACGGATTGGCATGCCAAGCAGAGCAATCACCCGAGCCCGAGCTCGGAATTTTTCTAATATGTTTGTTCATTTTGCAGGAAAATTAATTTATGAACTATACATTTCTAAGTCAACTTTAGAGGATCAAACAAGGCCAAAACACGTGATTAATTGGAATGGAGAAAAGGTGGACTTACAACCAAGAACCGAGCCTCCCGGAATCAAGCCCGCACATGAACCCGGTTGAAGTTCACGTTGCATGGTGAGTTAAAGTCACATGCAAACGTGACCAAATGTCCCACGAATCAACTCATCGACACTTCAATGGAGTGAAGGAATTTTATTGCATTTTTCAGTATAATTTTACATTAATTTTTACGTTACAGTTAAGGAGAACCCGAGAGGGTTTCTCGGCTAGATACATTTTAGTTATTTTGCATGCTTTTGCATGGGGTTTTGCATGAGGGATTCTTTGCTGAAAGAAGGGTATTTTGGGCCAAGAAAGAAGGGCAAATTGGCTGAAGGGGTGCAAGATCACGTGGCCCTCACATTCTTGCATTCTCATTGGTCCAATTTTCCCTCCTTTATTTTCATTTTCAGCATGCATGTTGCATGACTTTGGCTCATAATTTTCCCTCCTTTTTTTTCCTCTCTTTTCAGCTGATAAAACCTCCCCCAATACTTGCTTGTAATTTTCAATTTGGAATTTGAATTAAAGTTGCTTTGAGCATCTCCCTCTCACGGGTATTTCCAACTTCAAACCTGCAGCCGACGCACCTCTGGCCACCGTAGGTTATCTCAAAGGAATCCTCCCTCCGAGCTGGAGATTTCTTGGTGCTTCAATACTCCAGGCTTCTTCAAGGGCTTTAGGGTGAGGTTGAAGGTCACAAGCTCTTCCTTCCATCAATATTTTTCGTTTGGTTTTAGTTCTTTCCGCCGGAAAATTTCCGGGCACCACCAAAAATGCCATTACTGTTCCATTACATTCCGACTGATCCATCCACATGATTTCCTTCATTTTTGGAAGACTATCACCTATCTTCTTCCCAGAGTTTCACTCAAAATTTCAGACCTAAAATCGATTGCGTCGTCGAGTTATTGCCGTCCAAATTCCAGTCCTGATTTTGGAATTATCGGATTATCGTTTTTCCATTTAACCTAACCTGATTCTCCCGATTCGCCCTCCATTCCGTGTCAGGATAGCTCTTATATCGAATTTCCATGGCCTTCCAAGCAAGATGTGGCTTGCACTCATCGGTACCACGTCACATAGCACTTTGTCTACATAACCACCAATAAAGAATTCAATGCTTGTTTGCTCGGAGACCTTGAGATCTTCCTTCTCATTTAGCCACCGAAGTCTATACGGATTTGGATGCTTTGTAGTGCAAGCTTAAACTTCTTTACAAGATCTTTAGATGCAACGTTGGTGCAAATCACTTCATCTATAATCAAGGAACATACCTTCCCTTGAATTAGGCATCTACTATGGAAGATGTTCTCTCTTTGTACCCCTTCACCTCGGGTTTGGGTGGTGAGAACTCGGCGGATCACCATCAAGAGAGGTCCTTCTTGTCCATGGCAAACCTCCATCGGCTCTTACTCTTCACTAGTCTCAACCATGCCTTTCTCTTCACTAATAACCTTATTAGACTCCGATTTCTTTGTTTAGGCCTCTAAGTAACCTTGCTATGATTTTCTCCTCAGGTTCTTAAAGATTACATCAGATCCGTAAGGTCTCAAACTCGGCTAAATAGTCTTCAACCGAGAGGGTGCCTTGCTTCAAAGTTTGGAGTTAAAACTTCATCATCTCCCTCACATATTCTATGGGATCTCACACTATCTCACCAAAGGCTAGCATGACAACTCTTAAGAAACCTATTGTAGTTTGGCCTTTTCCAAAATAGTTATAACATTTAAAGGTTTTATCCACCTTTTCAACCTAATCAAGGAAAGCATCACCACTACAAGATCCGTTATAGGTAGGAATAATAACCTTCAGCTCATCTTCTAGGCTTGGTGGATCAAAAGAGAAAGCATCTTCACCGGAGTCTTCGGAGTCAAGGGTTCGGCCTCTTCTCATTACTTGGTCGGGCCTTCTCCTCGGCACGGTGGGTCGTCTTCTCACGGGGTGTGAGTTGGCCTCCAAACGTTGTAGAACAAGATCCAACCTCCTATTGAGCTCATCTATTTGCCCTTGGTAGATTGGTTCAGCTTCTCTCGGATTAGAGGGTGCGGGAGGTGGTACATTGGGTGTGGCGGGTTCTCGGGGTGGGTTAAGGGTAGCTCCACTCCGAGTCATCATGTTATGCTCTAGATATCGAATAAAAATGACAATAGAAGGGTGGTGGTTAGTAAAGGGTCTCTGATACCAGATGATGTGCCATGGGAATGGTGGTTGGGTCTGATATGGAGAAATGAAGAGGGAAAAGAGGGGGAAAATTGGAAAGGTTGGCTCGAGTGAAGGAAACATAGGATCAAATGTCTCTGGCGGCATACAGGTTTAGAAGCTGAAATTTGGAAGAAACGTAGATAATGGTGAGAGGGTTTATGGGTCAAAATATCACGATAAATGGATTAGGGAATCGAAAGATATGCAGAAAATGGCTAGAGTGATAAAAAATGAGCTCTCTGAAAAGGAAGATCAGAAAGTTGTAAACGAAGGGATAAACCCAAACAGAGGAGAAGCTTTGGGGTTCACACCATTACCTTCGCTTCCACTAGAACGTGGTTGAAGGAGTGGGGTATGGCCTAGCGAACCTAAGCTTCAATGGCAGCCAAAACCGGAGTGGAGCTCTTGCTGGTTTCCGGATATAACTCACCGGAAAACCCGAGTCTTGGAGGAGGAGAAACCACCAAGGAAATGAGATGCAAAATGCAGTCTTTAATTTCAAAATTCACTGAATACAAATGAGCTCAAATTGAGCTTAAAATCACCCCAAGCTCTGGAGGGTGGGCTCCCAAAAAAAAAGAAAAACGTTACCCGAAATGGCAAAACAAGGAAGAAAAACAGCTAGGTGGTCCTCCTAGAAGTTACCCAAAAAGGAGGCACCAAGGCTGACCATTGTCTCCCCCTTCAACACCCCCACCTGAAGCACAAAAGAGGGTTTTCACGTGACTAACCCTTCATCAAAAAAACCCTAATTCTAACCAAAACAAACCACCTTTTTCCACTTGGAAATTGTTCAACCGAAAAACGAACAAAACACTACATGACATAAAAAATGGGTCTTCATCCCTCCTTGTGAACTTGGGCTGATGAAGTACCCGAGTGAAATGGGCTTGGACTTCCCTTCTCCGGATCTTGGATGGACCATGCAATGGTCGGACCCTCGGCTAGGTTTATGTTGTCTCAGGCCGGCTCCATCTCTCTTTCTCCACCTTGCTCCGCTGGTATTGTGGAAAATTCACAAGTGAGAAGATGTTTGGGCTATCCTTGATCATCCAAAGTTGGCTCTTCCATTAAGGTTCCTTGCATAAATAACCCTACAAAATGAACAAACATGTTAGCAAACTTCTTGGCTCGGGCTCGGGTTATAGGCCCTCGGGATGTCTTCTCGATTTTGGTCTCTGATTGCACATCATAATCTTAAGGCATGAATCCTAGAAACTTAAACCTTGTACCTTGGAAACCTAAACCCTAGAACCTTGAACCTTTGAACCATTAACCTTGCAGCCTAAACCCTGAACCTTGAACCCTGAAACCCCTTGAACACTAAACCCTGAACCTTAGAACCTTGAACCTTGGAACTATGATTTCTGGAACCTTGGAATCATGGAACCTGAATCCTTGGAACCTCAATCCTGAACTCTGAACCCCAAAATCCTGAAACGCTGAATATTAGAATCTTAAACCCTCAACCTTGAACTTTGGAAACTTAAACCTTGAACCCTAGAACTCTGCAACCATGTAACCTTAAATCTTAAACCCTGGAACCCTTCAACCCTAGAACCTTAAACGTATAGCCCGCAACCCTGAACCCTTAGACCCATAAATGCCAGAACAATTAACCTTTTATAGTTAACCTTGAACTATGAACCCTAAACCCTGAACCCTAGAACTCTAATCCTTGGAACCCTTAACGCTATAATTATAAACCTTGTAACACTAAACCCTTCAACTATGGAATCCTGGAACCTTAGAGCCATAAACATTGCACCTTTAACATAGAAACCCTAGAACCTTGGACCTTAAACCCCAAATCCTTGAACCTTGAATGCCAAAACCATTGATGTTCAATCAGGGACCAAAATCGAGAAAACTTCCCGAGGGCCCATAACCCGAGCCCGAGCCAAGAAATTTGCTAACATGTTTGCTCATTTTGTAGGGTTATTTATGCAAGGAACCTTAATGGTGTAGCCAACTTTGGATGATCAAGGACAGCCCAAAAATCTTCTCACTTGTGAATTTTCCACAATACCCGCGGAGCAAGGTGGATAAAGAAAGGTGGAGGTGGCCCAAGACAATATACACTTAGCCGAGGGTCCGACCATTGCATGGTACATCCAAGATTTGGAGAAGGGAAGTCAAAGCTCATTTCACTCGAGTACTTCATCAGCCCAAGTTCACATGGAGGGATGAAGACCCATTTTACTATGTCATTTAGTGTTTTGATCTTTTTCGTTTGAACAATTACCGTGTGAAAAAGAAAGTGGATTGTATTTATTAGTTTAGGGTTTTATTTGCTGAAGGGTTAGTCAAGTGAAAACCCTCTTTTATGCTTCAGGTGGGAGTGTTGAAGGGGGGGACCATGGTCAGTCTTGGTGCCTCATTTTCGGGTAACTTCTAGGAGGACCACCTAGCTGTTTTTCTTCCTTGTTTTGCCATTTTGGGTAATGTTTTTTTTTAATTTTCAGGAGCCCACCCTCCCGAGCTTGGGGGTGATTTTAAGCTCACTTTGAGCTTATTTGTAGGCAGTGAAGTTTGAAATCAAAGACTGCATTTTGCGTCTAATCTCCCTGGTGGTTTCTCCTCCTCCAAGACTCGGGTTTTTCGGTGAGTTATATTCAGAAACCACCAAAAGCTCCACTCCAGCTTTGGCTACAACTCAAGCTTGGGTTAGCTAGGCCATACAACACTCCTTCAACCACGTTCTAGTGGAATCCAAGGTAAGGGGGTGAACCCCAAACTTCTCCTTCGTTCGGGATTATCCCTCCACTTCATAACTTTCTGATCTTCTTTTCCGGGAGCTACTTTTTATTTTGAGCACTCTAGCCATTTTCTGCACATTTTCCGATTCCCTCATTCTTTTACCGTGATTTTTTGGGCCCTAAACCCTCTCAACCACATTTACCTTCCCTCCAAATTTCAACTTCTAACCCCTTATACCGCCAGAGATCTAGCCGGAACAATCTGACCCTGTTTTTTCTTCACCCGAGCAAACCTTCCCCATTTTCTCCATCTCTTTTCTCTCCATTTCCCCTTAACCGGCCCAACCACCATTCCAATAACACATCATCTGGTATCAAAGCCCCTTTCCTAACCACCACCCTTCTATTGTCTTTTTTATTCGATATCTAGAGCAGAACATGATGACTCAGAGTGGAGCTATCCTTAACCCACCTTGAGAACCCGGCACACCCAATGTACCACCTCCTGCGCCCTCTAATCCAAGAGAAGCTGAACCAAGTTACCAAGGGAAGATAGATGAGCTCAATAGGAGGTTGAAACTTGTTCTACAACATTTGGAGGCCAACTCACTCCCCGTGAGAAGACCACCCACTATGCTGAGGAGAAGGCCCGGCCAAGGAATGAGAAGAGGCTGACCCCTTGACTCTGAGGACTCCCGTAAAGATGCTATCTCTTTTGATCCACCAACCCTAGAAGATGAGCTGAGAAACATCAAGGTTACTATACCTTCCTTTAATGGATCTTGGAGTGGTGATGCTTTCCTTGATTGGGTTGAAAAGGTGGATAAAATCTTTGAATGTTATAACTACTCGGAAAAGGCCAAACTAATATTGGTTTCTTTAGAGTTGACCAGCTATGCTAGCCTTTGGTGGGATAGTGTGAGGTCTCATAGAAGACATGATGAAGTTTTGACATGGAGAGCAATGAAAATGCTCATGAGGAGGTGATTTGTTCCAAGCCATTATAAACAAGAGTTTTTCTCCTCCAACTCCAAACTTTAAAGCAAGGCACCCTCTTGGTTGAAGATTATTTACCTGAGTTTGAGACCTTACGGATTTGATGTGATCTTCAAGAACCCAAAGAACAAATCATAGCAAGTTTCCTTAGAGGCCTAAACAAGGAAATCTGAGACATTGTGGAGTTACAACCGTTGGATAATATGGATATTGTCATCCAACTTGCTATGAAGGTGGAAAGACAAATCAAGCGGAAAGACAAAGGTGTTTCTCACCGGTTTGTACCAAGGACCACGCCCCCGTATAGACCATTTTTTAAGAGTGAGTATAAGCCTCAATTTGTTAAGCCTTGGAGTCAAAAAAAGGAATTTGAAGTAAAGCCCAAGGACGATGGTATCCGGCCTTGGTCAAGGTAGATCAAGTGTTTTAAGTGTCCCAGCCTTGGCCACATTGCTTCTCAATGCCCCAACAAATGAGTGATGGTTCCTCTTGAAGAGTCTAATGAGGTTATTAGTGAAGAGAGAGGCATGGTTGAGACTAGTGAAGAGTAAGAGTTGATGGAGGTTTGCCATGGACAAGAAGGACCTCTCTTGATGGTGATCCACCGAGTTCTCACCACCCAAACTCGAGGTGAAGGGGCACAAAGAGAGAACATCTTCTATAGTAGATGCCTAATTCAAGGGAAGGTATGTTCCTTGATTATAGATGGAGTGATTTGCACCAACGTTGCATCTAAAGATCTTGTAAAGAAGTTGAAGCTTGCACTACAAAGCATCCAAATCCGTATAGACTTCGATGGCTAAATGAGAAGGAAGATGTCAAGGTCTCCAAGCAAATAAGCATTGAATTCTCTATTGGTGGTTATGTAGACAAAGTGCTATGTGATGTGGTGCCGATTAGCTGCAAGCCCCATCTTGCTTGGAAGGTCGTGGCAATTCGATAGAAGAGCTATCCATGATGGCTATACCAATCATTACTCCTTCAAGTTTTGTGAGAAACCCATCAAGCTCACCCCCCTTGAGCCAAGCCAAATCGTCCAGGATGAAGTTGCAAGGAGGGAGGAGGCGGCCAAATCTAATTTCTTTATGACCAAGAAAGAGTTGATGAAGACTCTCCAAGAGGGTGGCCCGATTGTACTAGTTTTGTTTCGGGAAAGGCTCTAAGAAATTGAGCATGTTACTGATCAGGTTCAAGCACTTCTTGAGGAGTACCAAGATGTGTTTCCGAAAGAACTACCTCGTGGTTTACCACACCTTAGGGGAATCGAACACCAAATTGACCTTCAACCGGGAGTAGTGCTACAAAATCGGACATCCTACCGATTGAATCCCGAGGAGGCGAAGGAGCTTCAAAGGCAAGTCCAAGAGCTTCTTGACAAGGGGTTTATAAGAGAGTCTTTGAGTTCTTGTGCTGTCCTAGCTCTATTAGTTCCAAAGAAAGATGGAAGTTTCCAGATGTGTGTGGATAGTCGAGCCATAAATCAAATCATAATCAAGTACCGGTTCCCAATTCCTAGACTATAAGACATGTTGGATAAGCTTAGTGGGGCATCTTATTTCTCTAAGGTGGACTTAAAGAGCGGCTACCATCAAATAAGGATGAAGGAAGGTGATGAATGGAAGACGGCCTTCAAGACCAAATATGGTCTCTTTGAATGGTTAGTAATGCCTTTCGGATTATCTAATGCTCCTAGTACCTTTATGAGACTCATGCATTTTGTTTTGAAAGATTTCTTGGGCAAATTTATAGTTGTCTATTTTCATAATATATTGGTGTTTAGTTTGGACTTTGCTACTCATCTTCCTCACCTTAGATTGTTGTTTGATACACTCTGAAAAGTTAAATGGTTTGGCAACTTGAAGAAGTGTGCTTTTATGCAAGAGAGAGTACACTTTCTTGGGTTTATTATGTAACATCCCTTTTTTTTTCTTTTTTTCTTTTTTGTAACATAAAAAGCTTTTCATTGAAAATTCTTTTATCAAACATATACATATATTTATACTTACAAAGCGGAAGCTAACTTTTCAAATCACACTTATAAGAAATTAAACATAAGCCACATTCTAAAAATGTATAACTTTACAAACACTACATGTTTATAATTCAACATAACTTTTTACAAGTTCTTTTCAAAACACATGTATTTTGGTGAGCTTACTCCACCGGTCAATATCTCGCTTAACAATGACAAGGGCTCCACGGAAGACACTCTCCTCCTCCTTCATATTTAATTCTCAAATGATATTTCTTGAACATTCAAGTCCTCACCTACATTGCAAAGTCTAACTAATGAGCTTAAAGCTCAGTAATTAGTGCAAATAAAACATGAATGATGTAATGAATGATGTGGTTTAAAACAATGAAGATTATTTCATTTTCGTGGTGTGGATCCGCCCCCATATGACGACCATCCACAAAACTTGATTTCTCTTTTGGGTTTACATATCGTATATATCATTAGGAGATATAACAACCTACCGCACAACCTCGTTTAGCTCACGGTAACATGGACCCATAGCCATTGCCGAGGGCGTCTTTATTCTCCTTTACATAACTTATATCATTAGGAGATATAACAACCTACCGCACAACCCCATTGGGCTCACGGTAACATGAACCCATAGCCATTGCCGAGGGCGTCTTTATTCTCCTGTATCGTAGATGTCTTCATCGAATCAATAAAGATATTGCGAGGATGAATGTAGGCATCAAAGACCCCCATGGGCAACCTAACACCCAATCCGCCATCCCCCTACGACTCACTTATTATAATTCGTAGTTTTCATGAATAAAAATTCATTTTCGTTGTCATTTGTAGAAAACATGATGCATGATGTCCATAACATATCAATAAAGAAATCTCATAGAAACCTATCAATCAATCAATACAAGGCACACAAGCAATCCTCAAATGACTTGAGGTCGGTGTATTGTGCATTACACCCCAACCAGTTCATGATCAATCAAAAATCATAAAGATACATAACCTTTGCAATGTAGACCTCTAATAGGCCAAACGCATACTACACATACTTACTTTGATTTCTGATGTCTTTTGTTTCAACTTGGCAATGCACACTAGAAGCTTGAGTACCTATATTGCCAAACCATTCAAATAAGTTTCTATACCATAAGTAACTATTTTTGCTATAACTTCCAAAATTAATAACTTCCTCTATATTAATCCATTTGTGATGCTACGGGTGTCAAATTATTCCTTAAAGAGTCTACTATAACTTCTTAGAAGACACCAAGTTCATAAAACTATCGTAGCATAAAGTGTTGATCAATGTTGACATAACAAGGAGTATGCAACACTGGAAATCAAGGACCAGTCAACCCAACCTTGGAGGGGTCGACCCATGCTAAAAAACAAAGAGCATGCGTGTCTAAAATCGGAAATCGGTCGACCTAACCTATAAGGGGTCGACCGCAGCTCTCCCCAGTTTTCGTACGCTAACTTGCAACATCCATAACTTTTTATAC
Source organism: Begonia fuchsioides (assembly GCA_003255005.1). Taxonomy (NCBI): domain Eukaryota; kingdom Viridiplantae; phylum Streptophyta; class Magnoliopsida; order Cucurbitales; family Begoniaceae; genus Begonia; species Begonia fuchsioides. The sequence goes on along the minus strand of QAOC01047557.1, from coordinate 71,710 downwards.
ATAGCTTGGAATTGAGTGATTCGAACGGCAATAAATCATTTTAAGAGTTTACTTTAACGCTTATGAAGAAAACAAAGTCTAATTCCTACTACTTCTCTACTGAATCTCCAAAACTCTAACTCTATTAATACTTAACTCATTTTCTAACAATCTACATAAAATCCTTCAATTTTATCCATCAATTCAACCAATACCATCATATTATCCTTACTAAACTTAAAAGAAATTCAGAGGATAGAAAAATTACCTTGAACTTCAGTTTTCTTACTCTTTTTCTCTCAATATCTTTCTTTCTCAACCTCACTCTTCTCTTGATCAACGTGAGAACTTCATAGAAGATAGGGAAAAGAAATCGTGATGAGAGGGAAATCGCAGACCATGCCTTCTTATCCCTTAATTAAACAAAATCAATCTTTCCTTTATATCCATCAATCAGATTCCTCCAAGTTTTGGTTGACTTTTCAACGGAATGTATGAATGTGTCGACCGTTACTTAAGGTGTCGACCGAAGTAGTCCAATTGTGTCGACCCCAGTAGTCCAATTGTGTCAACCCCTCTTCGATCCTGGGGTCGACCGAAAGCGTTTCGGAGGGTTATATTGTGTCGACCGTGCGATGCTGTGGTCGACCAAAAGCATACTAAAGGACTATTTCATGTCGACCCCTTCTTGATCATGGGGTCGACCCAAAGTATTCAATTGTGTCCCCCCTTCTAAATCCTGGGGTCGACCGAAATATTCAATTGTGTCGACCCATCCTAAATTCTGGGGTCAACCGAAAGTGTTCCAAAACACTTAGAAGATTTTCTAACTTTTCCGAATAACATCATTACTTATACTCCCTTAAACCTTATTTTCTTCATCACCTTCAACCTACTAAATTGCTAACATTCACAATACTTAAATTCCTCAATAACTACCCAACATTCATGAAATAACTCTTAAACATTTACATCCTAAAGTCACAAAATTCTAAAATAAAAATGAGGGTTGTTACATATTATTTCTAAGGATAACATGGAAGTCAATGACTAAAAAATTGTGGCAATCCGAGAATGACCTATTCCCAAGAGTGTGTCGGAAGTTAAGAGCTTTCATGGCCTTGCATCCATTTACCAAAGGTTCATACAAGGGTTTAGTTCAATTGTAGCTCCTTTGACCGATTGTACAAAGAAAGGAAAGGAGTTTGAGTGGACTCCGGGTTGCCAAGAAAGTTTTGAATTGATAAAGGCCAAGTTGTGCAAGGCACCCATGTTGCTGCTCCCCAATTTCAATAAGATCTTCGAGGTCGAATTTGATGCTTTGGGGCTAGGCATTGGTGCACTTGTTATGCAAGAAGGGAGACTCGTGACCTACTTTAGTGAGAAGCTCAAGGGTGCCATGATTACTTACTCAACCTATGACAAAGAGTTCTATGCGGTGATCCGAGCACTTGAATTGTGGCAGCATTATCTTCTCTCAAAAGAATTTATTATACGTACGGATCATCAAGCCCTCAAACACCTAAAGAGCCAAGGCAAGTTGAATAAAATTTTCATAACTTTCGTTCCACAACTCGGATTTCAATAATTCAAAAACTCATCTTTTCCTTATTAAGACTCGTGTAACGTTGTAGAAGACTTAAACTTCAAATTATGAGTTTAACATAATAAATACACGAAATACCAAACATCGCTCCAAATCCATAATTCTATAGTCTAGTTTTTCTTCACCAATTTCAAATAAACATAACTTCCTCTCCAAAAGTCAAATAGAATTGATCTACCTATTAGTATTCTTATCTTGACATGTACTACAACTTTGTAGAAGAACACTTTGCCAGTTATGCTCTTCTAACGCATGATATGATTGTAACACAGAAACGGCTCTCTTACAAAATTCCAACCTCGTATTTATTCTAACCTTTGAGGTCTAAGATTCATAACTTTCTCTATACGTTTTTAAATCAAGAAATTCTTGCTGCTGTAGTTTTAGATACTAATCTATTAATTTCCATTAGAAGAAATCAACTCCATGTTATGACCCTAACACCTTGAAATTAGGTAAATACCAATATTGTTTTTTATTTGTCAATTCATTACTTCAAGCTGTAATTTCATCTCCATATTCATCTTTCCTTAGCACATTTCATTCTTTAACCATAAAACATTATATTCACATAATGTTATTAGACATCAAAAAGTTGGGTGTTACATCAGGGTCTTAAGTTCCTTTTTAGGGTTCAAGGTTCTAAGGGTTCAGGATTGAAGGGTTCCAAGGTTCCAAGGTCCAGGGTTCAAATTTCAAGATTCTAGGGTTTTTAGGTTTTTAGGGTTCAGGGTTTAGTGTTCTAGGGTTATGGGTTAAAGTTTCTGCTATTCTAAAGTTCACAGGTTAGTGGTTCTTTGGTTCAGGATTCTAGTGTTGCATGGTTCCACATTTCTAGGGTTAGGGTTCCAATGTTATAGGGGTTAAGGCTTGGTTCATGGTCAGGGTTCCAAGGTTTAAGGTTCCAAGGTTCCAGGGTTAAGGTAACAGTGGTCAGGGTTTAGGGTTCAAAGGTTCTAGAGTTTAAGGTTCAGTGTTCAAAGTTCAAGGTTTAGAGTTCAATGGTCCAAGTTTAATTGTTAAGTATTCTTGGGTTTAACGATCATTGTTCAGGGGGTTCATGGGTTAATTGTTCATGATTCAATGGGTTTTGGGGTTTTGGGGTTCCAGGGTTCAATTTTCAAAGCATAGGGTTCAAAGGTTCAATGTTTTAAGGTTCAAGGATCAAGGTTTGTGTTCATGGTTTTATGGTGCAAAGTTCCAAGATTATAGGGTTCTAGAATTTAAGGTTCTTGGTTCCAAGGTTTAGAGTTCTGGGTTCAAAGATTAAGTTTCAGGGTTCAGGGTTCAAGGTTCCAAGGTTTAAGGTTCTAGGGTTCCAAGGTGTCATTCTAAAGTCCTTAATCTGAGAACAAATAAATTAACCTATCCTTCCATTTCAATTTCGTGTCATTTGGTATCAGAGCTTAAAATTCTCTTCCCACACTTTCATTTCTACTTTGGTTATCTTGATACACTTGCAATTAAGTGATGATGACTCGAAGTGGAGCTTCACACCAAAACAACCGAGAAACCGATTCACAGAACCACCGTTCTACCACACCAATCCATAAGGTAGCTGAACAACCGAGAAACCGATTCACAAAACCACCCTTCTACCACACCAATCCATGAGGTAGCTGAATCTAGCTACCAAAGAAAACTTGATGATGACATGAGAAACATTAAGGTATCATTCCCTTCCTTTAATGGTTCTTAAAATGAGGATACATTTCTGGATTGAGTTGAGAAAGTTGTAAGATCTTCGACTGTTATAATTATTCTGAACGGATGAAAATAAGATTATTCTCATTAGAACTAACCGGTTATGGTAGTCTTTAGTGGGATAACTTAAGGGCTCAAAGAAGGCGTCAAGGTAATGATGAAGTTCTCTCTTGGTCAGCTTTAAAGATGTTGATGACAAGAAGATTTGTTCCGATCCACTACAAGCAAGAGCTCTTTCTACAGCTTCAATCACTAAGACAAGCTAACCTTTTGGTTGAAGATTATTTAACCAAGTTTGAAACTCTTACAATTCGATGTGATCTTAATGAATCTGGAGAGAAAATTATAGCAAGGTTTCTAAGAGGCTTAAATAAAGAAATCGAAGATGTAGTGGAGTTGCAACCACTTGATTCAATGGATATCGCCATACAACTTGCCATGAAAGTGGAGCGGCAAGTAAAGAGGAAAGGTAAGGGTGTTTTCATTGGTACACCCCTAAACCTAACAATTCTTAAGAACTTCGAACAAAGGTGGAAGATAAATCTACATCTATCAAGTTGTGGCCTCAAAAAAAGATGGAGAAGTTAAGGCGGTTGTAGAGAACACTCGGCCTAGAGCACGGGAAATCAAATGTTTCAAATGTCTCGATTTAGGCCACATTGCTTCACAATGCCCGAACAAAAGGGTAATAACCCTAAGGGAAGGCACTAATAAGGTAGCAAGTGGAGATGACGTTGTATAAGAGATAGAAAAAGAGCAAGAGAATGAAGTAAAGACATGTTTTGCTCAAGAAGGTCCCTTACATAAGGTGATTCCTCGGCTATTGACTTCACTTGCCCGAATTGAAGATCAAAGGGAGAATATCTTCCATAGTATATGCCTCATCAAGGGAAAAGTATGCTCTCTTATCATTGATGGAGGTAGTTGCACTAATGTAGCCTATCATGACCTTGTAGAAAAATTGGGGCTTGAAACTATGGCACATCCGAGCCCTTACAAATTGAGGTTGCTAAATGATAAGGAAGACATTAAAGTAACCAAGCAAGTGCAATATGAGTTCTCTATTGGAGGCTACAAGGACAAGGTATTATGTGATGTGGTACCTATGAGTGCTAGCCACTTACTTTTGGTAAGACTACGGTAATTTGACCAGAAAAAGTTATGCATGATGGCTACACCAATATATTCATTCAAGTTTGAAGGGAGAGGCATCAAACAAGCACCACTAGATCCAAAGCAAATTGTGAAGGATGAGGTTACAAGGAGAGAAGGTATGCCTAAAACAAATTATGTCTAAAAAGGTGATGTGCTATGGGAACGGTGGTTGGGTCGGTTATGGAGAAATGGAGAGATAAAAAGAGGGGAAAATGGGAAAAGGTTTGTTCGGGTGAAGGAAAAACAGGGGCAAATGTCTATGGCTAGATCTCCGGTGGCATACGGGATTAGAAACTGAAATTTGCAGAACAGGTAGATGAAGGTGAGAGGGTTTATGGGTCAAAGGATCACGGTAAATGAATAAGGGAATCAGAAGATATGCAAAAAATGGCTAGAGTGCTCAAAAAATGAGCTCTCACGAAAGGAAGGCCGGAAAGTTGTAAACGGAGGGATAAACCCAAACGGAGGAGAAGCTTTGGGGTTCACACCCTTACCTTGGCTTCCACTAGAACGTGGTTGAAGGAGTGTGGTATGGACTATCTAACCCAAGCTTGAATGACAGCCAAAACCTGAGTGGAGCTCTCAGTGGTTTTCGGATATGACTTACCAGAAAACCCGAGTCTTGGAGGAGGAGAAGCCGCCAAGGAAATGAGATGCAAAATACCATCTTTAATTTCAAACTTCACTGAATAAAAATGAGCTCAAAGTGAGCTTAAAATCACCCCCAAGCTTGGGACGGTGGGCTCCCAAAAATTCAAAAAAAAAACATTACCCGAAATGGGAAAACAAGGATGAAAAACAGCTAGGTGGTCCTCCTAGAAGTTACCCGAAAAGGAGGCACCAAGGCTGACCATCCAAATTTGGCTCTCCCATTAAGGTTCCTTGCATAAATAACCCTACAAAATGAGCAAATATGTTAGCAAACTTCTTGGCTTGAGCTCGGGTTATAGGCCGTTGGGATGTCTTCTCGGTTTCGGTCTCCGATTGCACATCATCCTCCTCGGGTTCTTTAGGATTTGACCTCAAATCCAAGGAGTTTTCTTCCTCCTCTTGTTCTTCTTGCTCATCCACCAAATAAGGAGAAATATCTTGGAGATTGAAGGTGGCCGAGACTCCATACTCTTCGGGAAGTTCAAGCTTGTAAGCATTTTGATTGATCTTCTCCACAATCTTGAAGGACCATCGGCCCTTGGTAAAATTTTCGAGCACCTTTACTTACCTTCTCATGCATCTTCTTCACTTGTTCGGCCTTGCTAGCCCCATTACAATTCACAATGTCTTTGGAGGGCAGCGGTACTAAGTCAAGTGGAGTCAAGGGGTTGAAACCATACACCACTTCAAATGGTGTCATTTTGGTGGCACTATGGACACTTCGGTTGTAGGCAAACTAAATGTATGGCAGTTGGACATCCCAATCCATGAGCTTCTTGCTAACCACACTTCTAAGTAAACTCTCCAAGGTTCTATTCACCACTTCTGTTTGGCCATCGGTTTGAGGATGGAAAGAGGTGCTAAAGAGGAGATTGGTGCCCATCTTCCTCCATAAGGTCTTCGAAAATGCGCTTAAAAATTGTGTCCTGATCCAATACAATAGACCTCGGGATGCCGTGCAATCTAACAACCTCTTTGAAGAACAAATCGGCAATTTGGCTAGCCTCATTCGTCTCAGTGCGAGCTATAAAATGAGCCATCTTGGAGAACCGGTCAACCACAACCATAATGCATTCTTTCGCTCTACTAGTCCGAGGTAATCCCAAAACAAAGTCCATACTTACTTCCACACATAGGTGATTTGGGATGGGCAAGGGCATGTACAACCCTTGGGGAAGGACCCTACTTTTGGCCTTTTTGCAAATGATACATCTTTCCACCACTTTGTGCACATCTCGAAACAAGTGAGCCAATAAAAATGCTCTTCAAGTGCTTCTAAGGTCTTCTTCTTGCCAAAATGACTTGCCAAACCCCCACAATGAGCCTCCTTGATGAGAGTCTCTCAGATTCCACCATGAGGGATGCAAAGTTTTCCTCCCTTGAAGTGGTAACAATCCATAAGGTAGTATCTACATTCTTGCTTCTTTAAACACCGTTCATACCATTGGCAAAAATGTTGGTCTTCCTTATAAGCATCCTTGATCCAAGCAAAACCAAAGAATTTAGTGGTAAGTTCGGTTAAGAGAACAATCCTCCTTGAGAGGGCATCGGCCACCACATTGGTTTCTCCCCTCTTGAACTTGATGATGTAGAGGAACCTTTCAAGGAATTCTGATGTGCCCGAGGACTCCCACCCACCGGAAGGCATGGTGACCCGCAGCCGTGCAAGGCGTCTTTCTAATGTAATTGTTGATTTTGCAGGGACATTATTACCTCCAAGAGGTCTCTTGGATGCTCCCACTTCTAATGATAAAGAGCTCCCCAAGCATTGCCTACAATGGGAGCATGAAATGAGGGAGACAACCACCGAAGTACCAAGAGCTCCTCCGTCCGAGGCATCCCACCTGAAGGAGCATCAAGCCGAGGCCTAGTGGATTCTTCTTCATTCTAACAAGAGGATATCATAGCAAGGGGAGGGCTGTTTGGTCATGATGTGCAACCGGAGCACATCACGGACAACACCACGGCCACAGACGTGATCCCGACGAGCACAGGTGATTTTTCTAACTTAGTTGCTCATTTTGCAGGTCTCTTAGCCACGGACACACCGTCCGAGCATGATCGGGAACGGCCCAAGCACTCCGTTACTTGGTGCTCGGCCATTCCCAGCCCCGACGCGCACACCGGGCCATGTCCCACGATCACGACCCGACGACCTCGGTCGTCAACCCCGCCGAAGTCCACTAGGGCTTCGGCCCAGCAGAACGCGTGACCAGCATGGATGAACGCACGGTCCAAACCCTTTGGATCGAGCGTTCAACCATGGGCCCTATTTTTGGTCACGTTTAGGACATTTCCTTTCCGCAAGCGTTTAGCCTTAGAAGAGGAAGGAAAGTCAGCCCAAGAGGAAGAGAACTCAACGCTCAAGCGAAAGCCCAAGGAAGACCGCCATGGCCGACAACCCACGGTCAAGCCTCGGCCCACCTACGGCCCATTCAAAGACTTAGCCAAATTCTATCGGCCAAACATACTTAATCTTTAAGTATTTGGTTATTTGGTTAAGGAAAGAAAGATATTCAGGATAGCACGAGCAGATCTTCATGATGACCGTAGATCACCCATCGGACGCACGAGCATGGCCGATCACCGAACCACCAGCGAACCACAAGGGATTTTCATGCACCAAATCCATGGAGCAGCTATTAAATCTTCAGAGGATCTACAATCAACAGATTTCCTCAACAAACGCGCGGATCCTTTGAAGCTCGCCCATGACCAACCGCCGGCTGGGCCCATTTAGACGTGCCCGCGCACAAACTCGAGTCTTCATCGGTCCATCAAAGAACCAGACCGTGCGCTACCTTATGTTGACCACCGAAGAGACTTTAGAAGCCCCGGATCCAGATTGGCTCGAGCCAATCCTTCATTCGTTCGGAGCTCCACCCATACCGACGCACCCAACCGGTCAACCACAAAACAACCTCGGTCGACTTTCGAACCAACCCGCGAGGAACCAGCATGAATCGGATCCTCCGACCAAGAATCACGGACATGGACTTCTCCAAAGTCAACATGAAGCATTTGATCAATCCAAAGGCCGAAAGCTTCCTTCTTCTTAGATAGTTGGTTCAATTTTATGTCTTTAAGTATTGTATTCAATTTCCGTTTTCAATAGAGTGAATTTTTAGAGAAAAATTGTGCAAAGCACCTTCTTCCCTAAAGGTTTGAAGCTCTCTCCGACGAATACTTCTCCGGTGAGTCACATCCGGCCGAGACTGTCAACCCTTTGCACGTACGTTCGGTGAGTCATATCCGAGTGCGGGCGAGGTCTACCGAGGAGAATACCTTGATTGCTCAGGTATTCAAATTGCTCATTCATCCCCTATCTAAACTCGCAAGAGTTTAACTATTCCATTCCCCGAGCTTTCAAACCTTCCATTGCCTGATTTCACCCATATTTTCATCCACCGAGTCATTCCATTATTCACCCGAGCCATTCCACTTTCCATACGACCATTATCCCTTATTTCCATCACAATATGCTTCCGCAACACCAACCCATAATTCGCACGACCCGATTTCCCGTTTTTCGTACATGACGTTCATCCGAGCCCCGTGTGCGCGTTTTCTCCCAACCCACGGTGCGCCGACCCCCAAGGAAGGCACATCATCTTGGTATCAGAGCAAAGGTTCGATTTTTACACTCTCTACAAATTTTCCAGAACTTTATCTCATGAATACCCGAAGCGGTGCCGTTCACAACGCCGCCCGTGACCAAGCCACGAGCGAGCAAACCATGTTCTCCGATCCCCGTGACCAACGGGCTCCTGAGAACAATAATCAGGAGCAGTTCGAAGCTATGAATCGACGAATGGACGCAATGCTCCAGCTGCTCTATGATATGGCCGAGCGCTACCGAGCCCACCCGGCATGGCCTACGCCACCTCATAGGCGAAGACCGGTACGCGGAGGGCCACCCCGAGCGCAACCACACAACTCCGACCGATCCGAAGAAGATTACGACTATGAGCCTGATAATTATTCGGATCACGATGAAGAATGGAAGCTCCCTAAGGTACACTTACCCTCTTTTAATGGAGCCTCCAATGGAGATCGATATTTGGATTGGATTGAAAAGGTCGATAAAATTTTTTACCTTTACAATTATTCCGAGAAGCTTAAAGTCCAATTGGCATCTTTGGAACTCACAGATTATGCATCCTTATGGTGGAATAGTCTTCGTACGCAACGAAGAAGAGACCACGAGGAGGAAATTAATTCGTGGAGATTAATGAAAGATTTGATGCGGAAACGGTTCGTACCGAGCCATTACCGCCAAGATCTATTTTTACAGCTCCAAGGCCTTCGCCAAGGTAATTCCAGCATGGATGATTACCTTACGGACTTTGAGACATTACGGATTCAGTGTGACTTAGCCGAACCCGTGGAGCAAGTAATGGCGCGGTTTATTCGAGGCCTACGATACGAGATTGGCGACGTGGTTGAATTGCAACCCGTAGAGTCGTTTGAGGCACTAATTCAAATGGCGCTAAGGGTCGAAAGACAACTCAAGAGGAAGGGCAAGGCGATCGCTCAACGCCCGGCCCCAAAACAGCCCACGCCATACCGGCCCGCGCCAACACCCGAGGAGCGCGGCCCAACATCTAAGCCATGGGCCCGAGAGATTCATTGTTTCAAGTGTCTCGGACGCGGACATGTAGCAGCCCAATGTCCAAATAGCCGTGTCATGACCATTCTCGAAGAGACCGAGGAGGTCGTGAGCGAGGATGAACCGGCCAAGGAGGCCGAGGACGAGCCGGCCCCGGCCGAGGATGACTTAGGTCAAGCACAAGATGGACCGTTCATATTGATGATCCGGCGGGTTCTTTCAACTCAACCTCAACAAGAAGCATACCAAAGGGAAACTTTATTCAATAGCCGATGCTTAATCAAGGGCAAGGTATGTTCGTTGATTATTGATGGCGGTAGTTGCACTAATGTCATGTCCCACGACCTAGTCACGAAGTTAGCGCTATCCACGACCGAGCACCCGACACCGTACAAGCTACGATGGCTTACCGACCGAGAAGACATCCGAGTCACCAAACAAACCCGGATAGACTTTGTGATCGGTAACTACAAGGACGCGGTCCTATGTGACGTGGTGCCGATGAGCGCCACGCACTTGTTGCTCGGCCGGCCGTGGCAATTTGACCGAGACGTGCTATACCACGGCCGATCCAACCAATACACGTTCAAATGGAACGGGCACAATATTATTTTGGCTCCTTTCACTCCGGAACAAATTTTGAAGGATGAATCCGATCAAAAGGAGGCATTGGCCAAAGCGACCCTTTTTATGGGCCGCAAGGAATTGAGACGCACGGTGAAGCAAGAGGGTCCGATCATCATGCTCTTACACCGAGAGCATGAGGATGATCAAGAAGAGCTTATTCCCGAGAAAGTTCGGCCCCTCCTCGACCAATACCGAGACGTGTTCCCGGATGACCTACCCGATGGTGTTCCACCGCTCCGCGGCATCGAGCATCATATTGACCTACAACCGGGAGCCATGCTACCTAACCGACCACCGTATCGCCTCAACCCGGAAGAAAGCAAGATCCTACAAGAGAAAGTGGAGGAACTCCTTGCTAAGGGCTATATCCGAGAGTCTGTTTACAAAATAGAGAGCCTGCATTTTTAAATCGAGAATCGGTCAACCTTAACCTATAAGGGGTCGACCGCAGCTCTCCCCAGTTTTCGTACATTGACTTGCGACGTCCATAACTTTTTTTTATACATAGCTTCAAATTGAGTGATTCAAACGACTATAGATCACTCTAAGAGTCTACTTTAACTTTTATGAATGACATAAACTCAAATTCGTGTTAAAATATGACCGAATCTCAAAAACCCTAACCTTGCGTATAATTAACCAATTTCACATAAATTAATATGAAATCATTCATATTTATCCACCAACCCAACCAATACATCATATTATCTTTACTGAACCTAAAAGAAACTCAGAGGGTAGAAAAATTATGTTGAACTTCAGTCTCCACGAAAGCTTTAGAGTTTCCTACCTCACCTCTCTTGAGATATCCAACTTTCTCACTACTTTCTCTCACATAACTTCTTTTATTTCTCAATCTCACTCTCCCTTTGATCAAGGCGTGAGAGCTCAGAGGAAAATATGGAGAAGAAATTGTGCTGGAAGGAAAATGGCAGACCATGCCTTCTTATCTCCTTAATTAAACAAAAATCAACATTTCCTTTAAGTCCACCAATGAAAACTCTACATGTTTTGGTTGACTTTTCAACTCAAATTGGGGAAGGAGTTATTTTTGTCGACCGCTCGATCTTTGTGTGGACCGAAGGAAGTTCCCAAGAGTCATTTGTGTCGACCCCTCCTGGGTCCTGGGTCGACCTAAAGTACACAATTGTGTCGACCCCTCTTCAATCCTGGGGTCGACCGAAAGTATTCATTGTGTCAACCCCTCAACGATCTTGGGGTCGACCGAAAGTTCCAATTGTGTCGACCCCTCCTAAATCCTGGGGTCAACAAGTAAACAAAGTGTTGACCGCTAATCCATAGCGGTCGACCAGAAATCACTTATTTCCTTCATCACCTTCGACCTACTAATTTACTAATATCCAAAATACCTCAACACTCTAATATTCAAGTAACATTCATAAAAATAATCTTAAACGTTTCCATCTTAAAATCACAAATTCTTAAAATAAAATGAGGGTTGTTACAGTAAGTGAAGATGAACCTATGGAGGAAGAGGGAGAATTAGTGGCCGAGGTGATGGAAGAAATATGCCGAGCACAAGAGGGCCCCCTCCTAATGGTGATTCGAAGAACCCTCACTACAATGGTCGACCATATTCTATCCAAAGGGAGAACATATTTCACAGCTGGTGCTTGATTAAAGATAAAGTGTGCTCCTTAATCGTTGATGGTGGAAGTTGTACAAATGTAGCCTCCACCGAGCTTTTCAAAAAATTGGGGCTTAAAATCGAGGATCATCCCACTCCTTATAGGCTTCGATGGTTGAATGATGAAGGGGACCTTAAGGTGACTAAGCGCACAAGAGTGGAGTTCTCAATTGGAAGTTACAAGGATGCTGCATTTTGTGATATATTGCCTATGGATGCAAGCCACATTCTTCTCGGGAGACCATGGCAATTTGATCGGCATGCCATGCATAATGGTCTATCCAATGAATACTCATTCAAGTGGGAAAACCGGAACAGCAAGCTTACACCACTAGCACCCGAAGACATTGCTAAAGATAAGAAGTTGAGAAGGGAGAACTCTTCCAACAAAGTCTTGTTCATTACCAAAAGGGAGCTCTCTCGGGTGATACTCCAAGAAGAACCGATTGTATTGATCTTATTCCAGGAAAGAATAGAAGAAATAGGAGGAGCTCCGCAGGAAGTTTTAGCTCTCATTGAGGAGTATTGAGATGTGTTCCCCGAGGAGCTACCAATTGGCATACCTCCTATCCGAGGGATTGAGCATCGGATTGACCAAGGATGGGATGGAAGTTGATCAAAGCAAAATTGAAGCCATAAGGGAGTGGCCAATCCCGAAGTGTGTTTCGGACATTCGGAGCTTCCATGGATTAGCCTCCTTTTACAGAAAATTTATCAAGGGATTTAGTAGCATTGTTGCACCCCTCACGGATTGTACAAAAAAGGGGAAGGAGTTTGAGTGGACTCCGGTTTGCCAAGCAAGTTTTGATCGGATCAAAGAGGCTCTTTGCAATGCTCCCCTCCTAGTGCTCCCGGATTTTCATAAGGTCTTTGAAGTCGATTGTGATGCCTCGGCCCTAGGCATAGGAGCTGTCCTTATGCAAGAAGGAAAGCCCGTGGCCTATTTTAGTGAGAAACTGAAGGGGGCGGCCTTGAATTATTCAACATATGACAAGGAGATGTATGCCTTGATAAGAACTATCGAAATATGGCAGCATTATCTCCTTCCTAAGGAGTTCATTATACACACGGACCACGAAGCTTTGAAACACATTAAGAGCCAAGGGAAACTCAGCAAAAGGCATGCTAAGTGGGTGGAATTTCTTGAAAGATTTCCCTATATTATCAAGTACAAGAAGGGAGAAATTAATGTGGTGGCCGATGCACTCTCAAGGAGAACTATTTTACTTACCGAGCTCACCTCCCAAATTTTGGGGTTTGAGTGGATCAAAGAATCCTACCGAGAGGATCCTGATTTCAAAGTATGGTTTGAGAAGTGCGTGAACAAAGAAAAATCCGCCTATCATTTGGCGGATTGCTACCTTTTTAAGGGAGGGCAGATTTGTATCCCCAAGTGTAGCCTCCGAGAATCACTAGTAAAGGAAGCTCATGGTGGAGGTCTAGCCGGCCACTTCGGAGAGAAGAAGACTCTAGAAACATTGAAGGACAATTTCTATTGGCCCCATATGATCAAGGACGTGCACAAGTGCATAGAAAGGTGCATTGTGTGTAAAAAGGCTAAGAGCCGAGTCCTACCACAAGGGTTGTATATGCCTTTACCGGTGCCGTCTCAACCATGGGTGGATGTAAGCCTAGATTTTTTTTTGGGGCTACCTCGGACTCCTAGGGGGAAGGAAGCCATTATGGTGATTGTGGACCGTTTCTCCAAGATGGCTCACTTTGTTGCTTGTCGTAAAACCGATGATGCTAATCAAGTGGCCGATCTATTCTTCAAAGAGGTTGTCCGACTTCATGGAGTGCCAACCACCATCGTCTCGGACCGGGACACAAAATTTTTGAGCTCTTTTTGGCAAACCCTATGGAGGAGGCTTGGGACAAAATTGTTATTTAGCACCTCTTACCATCTCCAAATAGATGGTCAAACAGAGGTTGTTAACCGGACTTTGGGCGTTTTACTTCGGAGCATAGTCGGGAAGCGACTCTCGGATTGGGATGTGCAGTTACCCTATGTGGAATTTGCTTACAATCGTAGTGTGCATAGTGCCACACGAGCCTCCCCATTTGAAGTTGTCTATGGCTTCAACCCGTCCACTCCATTGGATTTAATTCCATTGCCGAACCAAGATTTAGTCAACCGGGAGGGAGCACAAAAAGCCAAGCAAGTCCAAGCCATGCATACCAAAGTACAAAGAGCTATAGCCAAGAAAAATGAATCCTATGCTAAATATGCCAACCGAGGCCGAAGAGATGTGGAATTCGAGGTGGGAGACCTTGTATGGCTGCACTTGAGGAAGGAGAGATTTCCGAACCAAAAAAAATCCAAACTACTTCCTAGAGCCGATGGACCGTTTGAAGTGATCGAGAAGATCAACAAAAATGCCTATAAGTGGAAGCTGCCCGGGGACTTCGGCGTATCGGCTTCGTTCAATGTTCAAGACTTATCTCCATATGTGGGGGAGGCAGCCGAGGATGAGGAGGAGCAACCCCTGGATTTGAGGGCAAATCCTCATTCACCCGGAGGGGATGATGTGCCCGGGAACCGCCATCCACCGGAGGGTGCGACCACCCGAAGCCGGGCAAGACAATTATCTAACATGTTTGCTAATTTTGCAGGAGATTCATCGCCACTAAAGGGCCTCCTAGACATGCCCTCCTCTCTTGATAAAGAACTTCCCAAGCATTGCATACATTGGGAGATTGAAGAGGAGAACTTAGAGTCCGAAGTTCATAGCCTATCTTACCAAGACAAAGACCAAGCAACAACTCACGTGGAACTCCAAGTTATTCTTAAAGAAGATGATCCATTCATGCAGCAAGGACAAGGACAAGTCTAAGGATGGGAGAGCATGGGAGAAGTCCACGTTTTAATTCTTTTGAAGAAAGAAAACCCGGTTGTATAATATCTTGCATGGTTCACGTGAAAACCATGCAAGCTCCTTCTCTTTCTTTTTGTTGTAAACTAATTACGTGGCTGCAAGTGGGAGATCCTTAGGAAGCCTTAGGGAATGGTTTTAACCTTACCTTAGTGACCATCACTCTTGTTGGTGATGGAAGTCAAGGGTGGGCCCCAATTTGCCATACCTTGTTGTTGGTTTAGCACTTAGGGTTATGGGTGATAATCATTCACCTTTTGTAGCTCGTGGGAAGGAGGGTTTTTACCCTTCCTTTCTCAGCATTTGGAAGATAGAAAAGTATTGGAAAATTTGCAGAAGCTTGAAGCTCTCAAACCCTCTTTTCTCACGGCTTCAAGGGATTTTGGTGAGTAATATCCAATCTTCTTTGTTTGTCTTGGTGTTGGTGATTAGCTAGGATCACTAAACCTTATTCCAACCTCCTTCCTCACTTGTTTAGGAACAAAAGTGAGCTTGGAAATCCCATAGCCTTCCTCCATTTGTTGTTTGCATTTGTGTTTGTCTTTGTTGTTGGTTGCTGTTTTTGGTGCATACCCGAGTGAATTTGTGCAACAAAAGTCCAATTCGTGCCATTTCTGTTTTCCGTGAACAAAAGTCCCTAATTTTATGGCTGTGAGTTCCTCTTTCATGGCTTGAAATAACTGTTCTTTACGTTTAGCCACAGCCCCTCCCCATCAAGAGTTATGCATGTTTTTTCCACTGCCTTCTACCCGAATTCCTGAAATCGGGCAGTTCTGTCCATCAATTTTCTATCCTGCATATCTTCCAATCTACCCGTGATTTTTCCCTCAAACCACTTGCAATTTCTTCCCACTTAGTTGAAGTTAAGTTCTGCCAATTTCCACCCTCCCAGACTCCCTGAATTGGAAGTTGTGCAGAAGTCTCCCCAACACCCCTGCACTGTTTCTTTCAGCTTTGTCTGTTTGTGCACCTAACTTTGCCTCCGTGTATTTTATTGATCCGCACGTGTTTTAAGCTGTAAATTTGGTCAAACTTAGCCCACTCTCAAAGGTTTAAGTCCTCCAATTTCTAGCTAAAGCCCCTGTATGCGTTTGGAGTTCTCCTTGCTCCAATCCCCTGTTGCTGCCTACCTTTCTTTCTCTCGGCAGTTTGTTGCCATCTCCTCTCTTCCCGACACCTCCGCATCTTGGAGCGTGTCATTTGGTATCAGAGCACAGCTCTTCTTTCCTTTGTTCCTTACCCTTAAGCCCTCCAATTCCCTAATCTTTTATGGCACATAAAAGTGGTGGCATGACCACTAGAAGTGGGGCGGTTTTGCAACCTAGCCGAGACCTCCCATCAACAAGTGAACCACCTCCACCCCTAGCATCATCCCAAGAACGTGAGCACGATTTTCAGAGTCAAATAGATGGCATTAACCGAAGATTGGACATGCTCTTGCAAAGAATGGAGGCTCCAAATCCTCCTAGACCGCCTCCCCCGGTTACTCCCGGAAGAAGAGCCGGAGGTGCTCGAGGTCGGCTATATGATTTGGAAGACTCGGAGGATGAATTTGAGCCACGAGATAGACAACCCCGTGAGGATGACTTACGGCATTTAAAGGTGAGCATTCCACCTTTTAATGGCTCTTGTGATGGAGACTCATTTCTGACTTGGGTAGATAAGGTGGATAAGGTTTTTGAGTGTTATAACTATTCGGAGAAGTCTAAATTACAACTAGTGGCCTTGGAACTTCACGGGTATGCTAGCTTATGGTGGGACAGCTTGAGGTCTCAAAGGAGGCGTGACCGTGAGGAGGAAATTAGCACTTGGAGAGCCATGAAAATGATTATGAAAAGGAGATTTGTACCTAGCCATTATAGACAAGAATTGTTTTTTCAACTCCAAAATTTGAAGCAAGGAAGCCTCTCGGTTGAAGAGTATTTGATGGACTTTGAAACCTTACGGATCCGTTGTGATCTTGAAGAACCGGAGGAACAAATCCTAGCAAGGTTTCTAAGAGGGCTGCATAAAGACATTGGTGATGTGGTGGAGCTGCAAATTGTGGACTCCATGGATGCAGCCATCCAATTGGCCCTACGGGTGGAAAGACAAAACAAGAGAAAGGGTAAGAAAATTATCTCACGGCCAGCTCCGGTTTTTAACACCCCTTACAAACCACCTCCAAGGCAGGAAGACAAGACTTATCAACCAAAGCCGTGGACACAAAAAAAGGACATTGTTCCGAAACCGATTGAAGATGCTAGCAAGCCACGGTCAAGAGAGATAAAGTGCTTTAAATGTCTTGGATTAGGACATATTGCTGCTCAATGTCCTAATAAGAGAGTGATGGTGCTTATTGAAAGTAGTGGAGAGATTGTAAGTGAAGATGAACCCATGGAGGAAGAGGAAGACTTAGTGGCTGAACCGAAGGAAGAAATTTGTCGAGCACAAGAGGGCCCCCTCTTAATGGTGATTCGAAGAACCCTCACTACAAATGGCCGACCCGATTCTATCCAAAGAGAGAACATATTTCACAGCCGGTGCTTGATCAAAGATAAAGTATGCTCCTTAATCATTGATGGTGGAAGTTGTACAAATGTAGCCTCCACCGAGCTAGTAGAAAAATTGGGGCTTAAAATCGAGGATCATCCCACTCATTATAGGCTCCGATGGTTGAATGATGATGGGGACCTTAAGGTGACTAAGCGCACAAGAGTGGAGTTCTCCATTGGATGTTACAAGGATGTTGTGTTTTGTGATATATTGCCTATGGATGCAAGCCACATTCTTCTCGGGAGACCATGGAAATTTGATCAGCACGCCATGCATGATGGTTTATCCAATGAGTATTCATTCAAGTGGGAAAACCGGAACATCAAGCTTGCACCTCTAGCACCCGAAGACATAGCTAGAGATGAGAGAATGAAAAGGGAGAACTCCTCCAAAAAGGGGCTGTTCATTAACAAAAAGGAGCTCTCCCGGGAGTTACTTCAAGTTGCACCAATTGTGTTGATCCTCTTCCGAACTCTAGAAATCTGGCAGTTCTGTCCACCAATTTTCCATCCTTCATATATTTTAATCTACCTGTGTGTTTTCCCCCAAACCAATTGCATTTCCCTCCCCTTTTCTTGAAGTTGATTTCTACCAATTTTCACGTTTCCAAACTTCCTACATTGGGAGTTGTGCAGTCGTCTCTCCCACCTAATGCTCTGCCAATTGGTAATTTTGTCTGTTTGTGCTTCTAAATGTATCCCCGTGCCATTTCATGAACCACACGTGATTTCACTCTAAATCTTGACCAAACTTAGTTCCTTCCCTAAAGTCTAAGGCCCCAAAATTTCAGCCCAAAAGCCTGTACGCAATTGGAGTTCTAACTGCCACAATCCCTTGTTTCGGTTTTAGTCATTCTTCACATTGGCAGATTGCATTGCTTTCTCCTATCCCGACACTTCCGCATTCTTGGAGCGTGTCAAGAAGGAAGGCCCGTAGCTTACTTTTGTGAAAAGCTAAAAGGGGCAGCCTTTAATTACTCTACTTATGACAAAGAGATGTATGCTTTGGTGAGAACAATTGAAGTGTGGCAGCATTACCTCCTTCCTAAAGAGTTTATTATACACACCGACCATCAAGCCTTGAAGCATATTAGAAGCCAAGGGAAACTCAGCAAGAGACATGTAAAGTGGGTGGAGTTTCTTTAAAGGTTTCCATATATCATCAAGTACAAGAAAGGAGAAGTAAATGTGGTGGCTGATGCTCTCTCAAGACGAATTGTGTTGCTCACCAAACTCAAATCCCGGATCTTGGGGTTTGAATGGATAAAGACTTCCTACAAAGAAGATCCAAACTTCAAGAAGTGGTATGAAAAGAGTGTGAACAAAGAAAATTGTGGTTATCACCTGCCGGATGGATATCTTTACAAAGGGGGGCAGCTATGTATTCCCCAATGTAGCCTACGAGAATCTTTGGTAAAGGAAGCTCACGGTGGTGGCCTAGCCGGTCATTTTGGGGAGAAGAAGACCTTGGAGTTAAAGAGCATTTCTTTTGGCCACATATGATCAAAGATGTGCACAAGTGGATAGAAAGATGCATCATTTGCAAGAAGGCTAAAAGTCGAGTGCTTCCCCAAGGGTTATACATGCCATTGCCGGTTCCCTCTCAACCTTGGGTGGATGTTAGTGTAGACTTTGTTTTGGGGCTTCCTCGGACCCTAGAGGTAAAGAAGCAATAATGGTGGTTGTTGATCGTTTCTCCAAGATGGCTCATTTCATTGCTTGTCACAAGACCGATGATGCCAACCAAGTAGCCAAGCAGGAGACAATATACGTTTATGTTATTGATCATTCTTTGATTTACGGCATTATTCCATTTTAATTGAAAACACAAATATCTTTTTAGTAAGAAATCAAGTTCTACTTCTGTATTGTTCTTGTAGTGGTTTTTATTTCTACGGTTTTTCAGATCTAATTCTGCATACTCTTCTTGAATATATTTTTCTTGGTTTGACATAATTGATTCAAGACCCTCTTGGGCCATGAATTCTTTTTCCACTTGGTTTTTTTTTATTTCAAATTCGAGAGTGGAGGAGGCTTGGAACTAAATTAATGTTTAGCACATCTTTCCACCCCAAAACTGATGGTCAAACAGAGGTAGTGAATCGAACATTGGGGGCCTTGTTAAGAAGCATTGTTGGGAAAAGACTCTCGGATTGGGATATACAACTACCACATGTGGAGTTTACATACAACCGAAGTGTGCATAGTGCGACTCAAGCCTCTCATTTTGAGGTTTTCTACGGGTTCAATCCTTCAACTCCCTTGGATTTAATTCCCTTGCCGAGCCATGAACTAGCTAATCCCGATGGAGTACAAAAGGCTAAACAAATCCAAGCCATGCATATAAAGGTGCAAAGAGCCATAGCAAGGAAGAATGAAGCCTATGCCAAATTTGCTAACTGTGGCCGTAAAGATGTAGAGTTCAAAGTTGGAGACCTTGTGTGGTTGCACCTAAGGAAAGAGAGGTTTCTGAGCCAAAGAAAATTTAAGCTCCTTCATAGAGCCGATGGACCATTTGAAGTCACCGAGAAAATCTACAAAAATGCATACAAGTTAAAGCTCCCGGGGGACTATGGAGTATCCGCCTCTTTTAATATCCAAGATCTTTCCCCTTACTTGGGAGAAATTGAAGAAGATGAGGAGGAGAAGCTCCTGTATTTGAGGAAAAATCCTCATTCTCTTGGACGAGATGATGTGCCCGAGAACCCCCACCCATCGGAAGGCATGCAGCCGTGCAAGGCGGGTTTCTAATTTGTTTGTTGATTTTGCAGGGACAATATTACCTCCAAGAGGCCTCTTAGATGCTCTCACTTCTATTGAGAAAGAGCTCCCCAAGCATTGCCTACAATGGGAGCATGAAGTGAGGGTGACAACCACCGAAGTACCAAAGGCTCCTCCTTCCGAAGCATCCTACCCGAGGGTGCACCAAGCCGTGACCTAGTGGATTGCTCTCTTTGGCATTCTTCATTCTAGCTTGAGAATATTATAGCAAGGGGAGGGCTACTTCGTCATCACATGATCATATATATGCTTTATGTAGTTTAAAGTTGTAACCAATCATTTGTGGGTTGTAGTTGTAACTTGGTATTGGTTCAGTTTGGCCAACTCAAGTTCCATCTTGTTGGGACTTAGGGAAAACCTACTTTTTCCTAAGTAAATTTGTGATTTGTAATGCAACTTGGTCGTGGTTTAGGGCCAAGAGTTGCTGGAGTAGGAGGCAAGTTGTTGGTGGGCCCTATGTCCACCAAACTCCTATTTTAGCCACTAATTAGTTCCTAAAATAGGCTAGTGTCTAATTTTGTCTTTTGTTGTAAGTTGGGAGGGTATGAAACTCTTCCCTCACGTATTTTGTAAGCAGAAAATGTTTGTTACAAAAAACTTGAAGCTGGAAGCTCCATTTTCTCTCTCGGCAGTTTGTCCAAATCGGTGAGTAATATCCAGTTTGAGCGATCTCCAAGGGCAGTGAAGTTGTGCTAGAAGCCTCCAGCCTTGCTCCGGCATTCCTCCATCTTGCATGGACTCAGGTTAATTCCGGGATACCCATAGCTTTCATCCATATCCGGCCATTTGGCCATTTGTGTCTGTTTGTTGCAAATTTGTCCACCCGAGAACCCTCAAAGGTCCTCAACTTGTGTTCTGTGTCCATTTTTGTTTCACTCGTGCGATTCAGCCCATTTTTTGACTGAGATCTTCCTCTCTTCTTGTGTGAAGTTTTCCCTCAAATTTCGTGTGCACAGCTCTTCCCAATCGGGAATTGTGCATTAACCAACCTACCCCATTTCCAGCCATAGTGGGCACTGTTTTGGGGTTTGACTGTACACTGAAAAGTGTCCCCGTGCCAACTTAAAATCCCCTTGTGCGTTTGGTCTGAAGTTTGAGAGTAGATTTAGTTTAGTAATTGAACTTAATGTCCCCTAAGTTTTGGACTTAAAACTCGTATGCAATTGAAGTTGTGACAGAGCCAACACCCTCCTCTGTTTCTTGGTTTTTCCTCTCAGGTTAGCCTTTGGGCGTGGCTGTTTATCCCTCTCCTTTTACAAACACCTCCACCACTCTTGTTGCGTGTCACAAGGGTTCGGCCTCCTCTCATGCCTTGGCTGGGCCTTCTCCTCGGCACGGTGGGTTGTCTTCTCAAGTGGTGTGAGTTGGCCTCCAAACGTTGTAGAACAAGATCCAACCTCCTATTGAGCTCATCTATTTGCCCTTGGTAGCTTGGTTTAGCTTCTCTCGGATTAGAGGGTGTGAGAGGTGGCACATTGGGTGTGACTGGTTCTCGGTGTTAGTTAAGGGTAGCTCCACTTCGAGTCATCATGTTATGCTCTAGATATCGACTAAAAATGACAATAGAAGGGTGGTGGTTAGGAAAGGGGCTCTTGACACACTCCCAAATTGCGGAGGAGTCGGAATTAGGAGAGAACACCACAAACAACCACGGCCAAAGGCCTACCCGAGAAGAAAATCCAAGAACAGGGGAGGGTTTTGGCTCTGTCACAACTTTAAATGCATAGGGACTATAAGCCCAAGATTTAGAGGATATTGAGTTCAAATATTAAACTCCAACTAGTCCAAATTTCAGATAAAACGCACGTGAGGAAATTAAAATGGCACAAGGCCTTTTCAGAAACTCAAGCAGACAACACACACGTTTTTTTGGCAGTGAAGTAGGTAAGATTAATCTCTGCACAACTCCGAATGCCGATGACCTGAGAAGGGGAAACTTGGCAGAAACCCTCCTCCAAGAAAGGGGAAGAAATTGGCAAAGTTTAAGGGGAAAATGCTTGGGTAGATTGCAAGTTATCACGGAGTGAAATTTGGTCGACAGAACTGCTCAATTTCAGTGGTTCGGGAGAAAGGTAGGAGAAATAAGCATGCACCTCATTTAATTGGAAGGAACTAAGAACAAAGTGAATGGCCAAGAATTTCAAGGCACGTATGAGGAACTCAAAGCCAAAAATTGAGGATTTTAGCACGAAGGAAAACAGAATATGGCACGGGTGAAACTTTTGGGACACAAGATGCACCCGGGAGAGACTAAAATTAGCAGCAACAAACATACAACAACAAACATCCAAAACACACACAATGAAAGGAAGGCTATGGGATTTCCAGGCTTACCTTGTTCCAAACAAGAGAGGAGGAAGGCTGGAATATGGTTTAGTGGCCCTAGAAAGACACCAACACCCTTAACAAAATAGAACTATCACCAAAGCTCCAAATTGCCAAGAGAAAAGAGGGGGGGTTTGAGAGCTTCAAGCTTCTTCAAATTTGTCCAATTCTTTTCTGCCATTACAATACGTGGGAGTAGAGTTTCATACCCTCCCAACTTTCATCAAAAGACAAATTTAGACACTAGCAAATGAGTGGAAATAGTAGGAGTTTGGTGGACAAAGGGCCCACCATCAACTTACCTCCCACTCCATCAGCCTTTGACTCTATCCCACGTCTAAGTTGACCACAAAAACACAGAATTCACTTGGGAAAATAGGTTTTCCCTAAGTCCCAACAAGAAGGGACTTGAATTGGTCCCATCCGAACCAAAACCTAGCAAGTTGGTCCAAACCGAACCAACACTTAACAAAGCTTCAACCCAAAATTGGTTACAACTTCAAACTACTTCAAATATTTATATATATTTCCATGATCACGTGATGACCAAACAGCCCTCCCCTTTGCGATGATATCCTCTTGTTAGAATGAAGAGGAATCCACTAGGCCTCGGCTTGATGCACCTTCGGGTGGGATGCCTCGGACGGAGGAGCTCTTGGTACTTCGGTGGTTGTCTCCCTCATTTCATGCTCCCATTGTAGGCAATGCTTGGAGAGCTCTTTATCATTAGAATTGGGAGCATCCAAGAGACCTCGTGGAGGTAATAATGTCCCTGCAAAATAAACAAACACATTAGAAAGATGCCTCGCACGGCTGCGGGTCACCATGCCTTCCGGTGGGTGGGAGTCCTCGGGCACATCAGCTCTGATACCAGATAATGTGCTATGGGAATGGTGGTTGGGTCGGTTATGGAGAAATGGAGAGAGAAAATGAGGGTTCATGGTTCAAGGGTTGGTTTGAAGGTTCTAGGGTTCCAAGGTTCAAGGTTCCATGATTTCAGGTTTCCATGGTTCTAGGGTTCTAGGGTTGCGGTTCAGGGTTAAGGGTTCTAAGGTTAGAGGTTTTTGGGTTCAAGGTTCACGGTTCTGGGGTTTAGGATTCAGTGTTAAGAGTTCCAAGGTTAGAAGTTTAGAGTTCAGGGTTCACGGTACAGGGTTCACGGTTTAGGGTTCAAAGTTCAGGGTTCAAGGTTCAAGTTTATGTTTCATGGTTCAGGGTTTTGTGTTCAAATACCAGATTTTTAGTGTTTCAAGACCTAGGGTTCCAGGTTTCAGGGTTCCAGAGTTCATGGTTACAAGGTTAATGGTTTAAGGGTTTTAGGATTCCATAATTCAGGTTCATGGTTCAAGGGTTTAAAGCTAAGGGTTCTAGAGTTTTAAGGTTTAGAGTTTAGGGTTTGTAGTTCAAGGTTCAGGGTTTATCTTTGAGGGTTTAGAATTTCAAAGTTCAGGGTTTAGGGGTTCAGGGTACCAAGTTCCATGGTTTAGGGTTCATTGTTCATGAATTCAGATTTCCAGGGTTCCATGGTGTAACACCCGAGCCATTTAAGCACCTTAGTTATTACAAATTTAAATTGCGTTGCTAAATCTTGATAAGTGTATCACAAAGTATTGATGTTAGTGTGTTAAAATATGCCTTTGAAATAAATGCTTTAAGAAATAAGAAATAAGGTTAGAGTATGGGACAAAGTGAGTTAAGTGTTGGAGAAGAAAATTTGGTGAAGCCACCTCATGCTTGTCTCCACCTCATGCTTATCCCTCAACCTCGTGCTTGCCTCTCCACCTCGTGCTTGCCTCTCCACCTCGTGCTTGTTGCCTCTCCACCTGGTGCTTGCCTCTCCACCTCGTGCTTGCTGCCTCTCCACCTCGTGCTTGCCTCTCCACCTCGTGCTTGCCTCTTCACCTCATATTTACCTCTTCACCTTCAGCTGAGATTGGATGCACGAAATTCTCACTTATTTTCCCTAATTTCTCTCAAGTTTTGTATGAAGGCAAACACAAGGTTGAAGCTGAAGTTGAAAGTTTAGTGTGAGAGGTGAAAAAATCGAGTGTGTTTTATGAGTTTAAATAACAAGAAGGAGGAGCACAAAGTTGGGGCTAAGGTATGGTGTTGGTTCATTTAAGTGTTCTTCTATACCCTTTATTGAAGTTCTAAGAGTTCGAGCATGGTTTCGATTAATGGAAATGGCATGAAAAACAAGGTGTTACCATGTCCATACAAAAGCAGGATTAATATGTCTGATTTTAAAGTTATGGATTTTATGTGATTGTTGACTACGAAATTGAAGCTAGAGTCTTCTAATGAATTATAGTAGACACCTTAAGGGTGATTTTGGTTTCCTATTCATAAGAATTGGAGTTTGATAACTTAAGTTATGGCTGTTGTAAGTTGGGAGAAAAACAGGGTAAATTCGGGAAATTCTAATGTAAACATATTTGTGATGTTAAGGTTGTTTGGAATCAAGTAAAGAAAGTGAAGGAAATAAGGAGTATTCTGCGGCTTGGAATCCAAGTAAGTGAATCTTGCATGTCTTTGGCCCTTCGGGGACTACATCACAAAGAGTAGGATTAAGGTTTTATAATTAGAAATAAATAAAAGTAAACGCAGATTGGTTACGATTATGAATAAGTAGAATAAGAATACTCTGTTTGGGGTGTATCGCACCCTGCACCGACCCAAGTGTTTGGGTTTGATTGGTGTTTGTTTGATATTGTTTGATGGTTGCTGGGTTTAAGTAAAGTAATGAAGTAAGTTTATGTTAAGTATACTTAAGAATTATCTTCATTTTGAGACGTTTGTTTATATTGATTCGGAGATGTTTTATGCATGCTTTATGTTTATGCTATGAATGTCACATTGTGCACGTATGTCATTTTCATGCATCATGTCTTACGAAAAGAACGAAAATATTTTCGATGTATGTTTTCAAAAGTCACCCAACCGAATGGCGAGGGTGGGATGGGAGGAACCCGTTGGTGCTAACTCTCGTTCTGAAAATCCTCAAAGTTCTATGCATGAATGTACGTAACAAATGAACGAGATAGAATCACGAGGTGGAAAGCTCGGTCACGAGGACCAAGTAGAACCACGAGGTGGAAAACCGAACATGTAATGATTGGTAGAACCACGAGGTGGAAAGCTCGGTCACGAGGACTGGGTAGAACCACGAGGTGGAAAATCGGATCGATAAGCAAGAATAACGTAATAAAGAACAAAATGAATATGCATGTTTTACAAAACCACGCTCATGTTACGCATGTCACTTTATACGATTTCTTACTGAGCCTTAAGCTCATTAGAATAAGCTTTGTGATGTAGGTGACGAAAATGAAGGTAAAGAACTTAGTTTTCACCACATGATGTGATGTTGTGGAGGAGGCTTGCTCGGGCCGTGCATGCACTGTTAAGCGACGACCCGTGGGAATGAATGAAAGAAAGAAGTTTTGATGTATTTTGAAAGTACTATGTTTTAAGATGTGTTTTGTGAAATGTTAATTTCATATGTAAACTAACCTTATGTATGAATAAGTACGTTTTGGAAATGCGTTTTGAATTATGGTAACAAAGTGTTTCTATTTACTTAATGACTTCTGCTGTGCTTTCAAGAAAATGATTTATACAGATTAAAGATTTCAAGGAAAAGAAAACAATTTTACCATGGCTTTTCAGTGTTTATTTTATTTTATTTTTTTAAAAAAAACGGGATGTTACACATGGTTCTAGGGTTCATGGTTCCAGGGTTAAGAGTTTTAGGATTTTAGGGTTCAAGGTTTCCAAGTTTCAAGGTTTAGGGTTCAAGGTTTAGTGTTTAAGGGTTCTAGGGTTTGAATTTTCAGGGTTCAGAGTTAAGAGTTCTATGGTTCTAGGGTTCCATGTTCCAAAGTTAAGGGTTGAGGGTTCAAGGTTTCAAAATTCCAAGGTTCTAAGGTTCAAGGTTTTGAGGTTCCACAGTTTAAGGTTCAAGGTTCAGGGGTTGAGGATTTTAGGTTCATGGTTCCAAGGTTTCGTGGTTTAGGATTTAGGCTTCCAAGGTTTAAAAATCCATTGTTCAAGGTTTGGAGTTCTAAGGTTCATGGTTCCAAGGTTTGGGGTTCAGAGTTCGAGGGTTCTAATTATCTAGGGTAAAGGGCTAAGAGTTCCAGGATTCCAAGGGCTTGGGTTTAGGGTTCCAAGGTTAAGGGTTCTTGGCTTTAGGGTTCAGTGTTCTAGATGTAAGGGTTCTAGGGTCCAGGTCTAGGGTTATGGGTTCCACAATTTTAGGCTTTAGGGTGTAAGGTTTGGGGATCCAAGATTAAGGGTCCAAGGTTCTACTTTTCCAGAGTTTAGGGTTAAGGCTTTCAAGGTTCAAGGTACTCGAGTTAGGGTTTAGGCTTCTTGGGTTCAGGGTTTAGGGTTCAAGTTCCGAGTTTAAGGCTTCCAAGGTTCAAGGTACCCGAGTTAGGGTTTAGGCTTCTTGGGTTCAGGGTTTATGGTTCAGGTTCCAAGGTTAAGATTCTAGGGTTCAGGGTTTGAAGGTTCTTGGTTTAAAGGTTCTAGGGTTTCAAGGTTTAGAGTTCAGGGTTTAAGAGTTTTAGGGTTCCAAGGTTCAGAATTCAGGGTCTAGGGTTCATGGTTTAAAAGTTTAAGGTTCCAGTGTTTGGGGTTCCAAGTTTCAGGGTTCAGGGTTCCCGGAGGGTTCCAATGTTCGGGGTTCAGGCTTCCCGGAGGGTTCCAATGTTCGGGGTTCCAAGATTACGTGGTTGTTGGGTTTTGGGTTCAGGGTTCAAGGTTCAAGGTTCAGCGTTGAAGGGTTCTACGGTTCTATGGTTTCACATTAAAGAATTATGGGTTATGGGGTTTTAACATTTCATAGTTTCACAATTTAGAGTATAGGATTTAGGGTTCAAGGTTGCAAGGGTCAGGGTTAAGAGTTCAAGGGATTTAATGTTCTAGGGTTAAGGGTTCTAGGGTTCCAAGATCCAGATTCAGAGTTCCAGAGTTCTAGTGTCCAAGGTTTAGGGTTTCAAGGATCAGGGTTCTAGGGTTCGCAGTTCAAGTTTGAGGGTTCAAAGGTTCTAGGGTTCAAGGTTCCAAGTTGTAGGGTTTTAGGGTTCAAGGATTCTGGGGTTTAGGGTTTTAAGGTCCAGGGTTCCAACGTTTAGGGTTCCATGGTTCAGGGTTTAAAGTTTAATATTTAGGGTTTAGGGTTCTAAGGTTTAAGGTTTCAGAGTTCTGGGTTCTAAAGTTCAGTGTTCAAGGTTAAGGGTTGAAAGGGATCTATGAGTGTAGGGTTCCATGGTCTAGAGTTAAGGGTTCTAGGGTTCAAGGTTCAAGGTTCCATGGTTTCATAGCTCCGTGGTTTAAGGTTTAGGATTCAAGATTCTATGGTTCAGGTTTAAGGTTCTAGGGTTAAAGGGTTTAGGGTGTAGGCTTCTAAGGTTCAGGAATCCAAGGTTCAAGGTTCAGGGTTCCAGGGTTCACGGCTTAGGCTACCAAGGTTTAGCGTTCTAGGGTTCACGGCTTAGGCTACCACGGTTTAGCGTTCAAGGGTTCAGGATTAAAGATTAAAGGATTTAGGGTTCAGAGTTCTAAGTTTTCAGGATTCTAAGATTCAGAGTTTCAAGGTTCCAAGATTCACGGTTCGGGCTTCCATGGTTTGGGGTTTATGGGTTGATGATTCAAGATTCAAGGGTTTGGGTTACAAAAATTAGGGATAGAAGCAACATGTGTTGAAAAGGAAGACTTGTATTGTAGGTCTAAGAATTTCCCCAGGAAGAAACGATCAATAGACAATGATTATATTTTTTATAACAGTCATATTATAGACGGTGTACATTGTGAAAAAAACCCAATGCCCTATCACTTAAATACAATTGTCTATCAGCTTATAGCTCCGGCGAGTCTGAAAAAAAATAAAGGTATAGATGTAATTTCATTTACATTCACCACTCCCTTGTCTAGACAAGCACTTGGTTATGAGATATTTGCAAAGGGTGGTCAAGAAAATTATAGTCTTGGCCTAGATAATAAGGGGAAATGGATGTTTCAACATTCAGGCAATGTGAAATTATCTTCCGTTGGATACAATGTA
Organism: Begonia fuchsioides; assembly: GCA_003255005.1. NCBI lineage: Eukaryota > Viridiplantae > Streptophyta > Magnoliopsida > Cucurbitales > Begoniaceae > Begonia > Begonia fuchsioides. Next base: position 43,148 of record QAOC01047557.1, on the reverse strand, counting down.
ATTGGAGATGATAGTTTGAGTTCTCTATTGAACAAAAAACTACATGAGCTAACTGGTAGAGTTGAATCCTCTGATCGTGATTCCCTCAGAGCATTGTCAGCTTCTAGCTCTGCATCAACTCTACAACATCTTTTACCTGACGTTGATACAATTAATATAGTGCTAATGCTTGATGGCAAAAGAAACGAGAACACCTTTGTTAGCAACAAATTTGTAGTATGAATCTGACCTTTCTTCTACTGAATCACCGACGTTCAGATACAAACACAAGGTTCAAGTATGTAAATTTCTCCCTATTGCAAAGAAGTTATTGCTTCCCATTTTGTTCGTTACAGAGTTTTATGGTCCTTGGTTCAATTTCTATTAATTTTACATCATTTAAGTTTTGAGGTTGTCTTTTACAGCAAGATTATTCATTCATGCCCATAAATATTACACAAACTTCTCTGGCATGTTTGATATACAACATAACTTGAGCGTGGCATGAAGTTTGGCCTTTCTTGACTTGCTTTTAGTCAAAACTAGCTGTTTTTGGGCGTGTTTCTGAGTAGGCTACCTGTTCTTTTACCCTTTTTTCTTTTTCATAATTAATGCATAAATAAAAATAAATTTGACGACATTATGTATTATCATATAAAATGTGAATATAATGCTGCATTTTCAGAGAACTGTTGAGATTGATGAAAGTAGTAGCAACAGTGTTGATTCTGGTAAGCTCCTAAGTTGCCAACATCCAAGCCCTGCATCAATTCTGGAATATTCTTTTTCATCTGAGAGCTGCAACTCCTCAACGAGCGAAGACTATAACAGCTCTAAAGGTAGATCCTTTGTTTCTCAAATTAGTTTGTAGTTTCAATAAATTCTTGGGTAAGGTTTGAAAATTTAAATACTAAGAATTTATGTTCAGGGAACAAGTTATGTTCATCGGTACAAGCCCATGAGGTTGATTTGAATTCTTCAAAGCTCCATTTGGCTAAAACAGACACGGAGCTATTAGATTCAGCATCTTCTTTACCTACTGGAGTTGTGGTGAGAAAGCATAAGAGTATGTTAATTGGAAGTGATAATGTTGGAGTGATGTGCCTTCCTTGGGGGTCGGCGCACCGTGGGTCGGAAGAATGCGCGCATGCAGGGCTCAGATTGGTGGTGCGTGCGGCAAACAGGAAAATGGCTCGTGCGAAGTGTAGAGTTAGGTTGCGGAAGCGTATTGTGGTGGAAATAATGGGGATTGGTCGTATGAAAAGTGGAATGGCTTGGGTAAATAATGGAATGACTCGGATGATGGAAAAAGGTGGTGAATTTTGGGTAATGGAGGGATTGATAGCTCGGAGGATGGAATGGATAAACTCTTGCAAGTTTTGGTATTGGGATGGCTGGACAATTTGAACACTTGAGCAATCAAAGTGTTCTCCTCGGTAGACCTCGCCTGCACTCGGATGTGACGCACCGATCGTACGTGCAAAGGGTTGACGTTCTCGGCCGGATATTACGCACCAGAGAAGTATACGTCGGAGAGAGCTTCAAACCTTTCGGGAAGAAGGTGTAATGCACAATTTTACTCAAAATTCACTATCTCTCATTCAAGTGTAAGAGTTACACTTAAATACTAAAAAACGTAAAAGATAAAAAGCTAAGAAAAATAAATTAAGCCCTTGGATGACTTGAACGCCTTGGATTAGCTTCGGGAGGTCTCCGGTTGACTTTAGGCTCGGTTCATGAAGATTGGCACGGTTGGTTTTGCGTCTTGACCGAAGGTGACCGTGGTTGACCGAGAGGGTGCACCCGGTGAGATAATCTTCGAGCCATGAAGTATTGGTTCGAGCCAATTTGGATCTGGGGCTTCTAAAAGGCTCTCGGTGGTCTGAAAGAGGTGTCACATGGTCTGGTTCTTCGGTGGACCGTCAATGGTTTGCAAGTGACCGTGGGCATATCCAAATGGGAGATATGGTGGTTGCACCTAACCGGATTTTGTGGGATCCGCTAGGATATTTTGCAAAGTTGTTGCTAGAAGATCCTCTGATGATTCTGGAGGTTAGAGCACGGATCTTTTGGATGAAAATCCCTTGTCGTTCACCGGTGGCTCGGTGATCGGTTTGTGTGCGCGGTTTGATCTTATCTCCATGTCATCACGGGATTTGTCTGTGCCATTTTGAAAAGGTTGTTGTCTAACGATCCTCCTACGAATATGGCAACTTTAGCACAGATTATATGGATGAAAATCCCCTTTGTTTTGCCGATGGTCCGATGGTTGGTTTTTGTGTGCGCCCGGTGGATACTCTTCGGACATCTTGAGATTTATCCGTGCCAAATTCGAACCTTTTCTTTTCCTTGACCAAATAACCAGATTACTTAAAGATTTAAGTCAAGTGGCCGATGGAATATGGTCAAGGTCTTCTAGTGGGCCGTAGGTGAGACGTGGATTGACCGTGGGCCGGTCAATGTTCGACCATGGCTGTCTTTTGTGGGCCTTCGCCTATGGGTCTTCGTTCCTCTTCTTTGGGTTGTCTTCTCTTCCTTTTCTAAGGATAATTGCTGGATAAAATAAAGAAAACTAAATGTGACCGAAACTAAGGCCCATGGGTGAGCACTCGATCCATGTAACTTGGACCGTGCGTTCTCCCATGTCGGTCACTTATTCTCTTGGGCCGAAGCCCTAGTGGACTTCGGCTAGGCCGACGACCGAGGCTTGGGTGGTCGTCGGGTCGTGGTCGTGGGGCTGGGCTCCAGGCGTGTCATGGCCGGGAGGGCCGGGTGTGTCTCTGCCAGGCGCGTCAGGCGTGTCGTGGCCGGGTGAGTCGGCCATGTCTCGGCCGGGATTCTCAGATGCCAACCGAGCAAAGTCCTTAGCCGCTCCCGAATTGCCTTGAATATTGTCTCTGAGGCTATGTTTCCTGCAAAACGAGCAACTAAGTTAGTAAAAAAATCTCAAGTTCATCGGGGCTATGTCCATGATGTGCTCCTGTTGCACATCATCCTCCCGGGGTACTTGAGGATTTGTCTTCAAATCTGTCTTTTCTTCACTAACCTCTCCCGGTTGGAGGTTAATATGTTGCTCATCATTCCGAAAGGGTGGTGATTTGTCGGGAGGTTTCCTTGGGAACTTTTTCCGAAATTTGTTAACGAAAAATCCATGCTTTCGGTGAAGGATCTTGACAAAAAGCTTATTTGGACCAAGTGTAAGTAACCACCTTTTTTGGCTCACTAAAAATGGCACCTTTGCTGAATTGATTTTGTAAGGAGGTCCATTCGGTAATGTAGTTCCCGGATCGAAGATAGTGTGGTGTTCAACTCCTCGGAAAAGTGGTAATTCGTCGGGTAGTTTCTTCGGGAACCCGTCTTCGCCATGATCAAGAGGAGGTACAATAATCTCCGGGACTCGGTCTTTATTTGCATTATTAGGCTCTCTGTCAATGAGCTTAATAATGGGGCCACCTTGGTCGATAGTACGCTCTAACTCCTTTTGTTCCTTCAACATCGCCAATTGGGCCAAGGCTTCTTTCTTTGCAGCCTCATCCTTGGCCACTTGCTCCGGTGTCAAGGGAGCCAATATGATGTTACGTCCGTTCCATTTGAACGAATAGATCATAATTTATGGTCTGGTAGTGGTTATGTCTAGTCTTTATCTTAGTCCTATTCTTAAAATTGAAAAAAATTAAATTATATTAATTTAGTTTTATTTTTTTAAAAATTAGACGGATCACATTCACTCATTCGGTTGAAAGAGGGGAAGAAGACTTTAAATCTAACCTTGAGTTTCTAATTTCAAAATATCTAAAGTAAAATTTAAATGGGGGGCTGAAAAATATCATCTTAAAATGCATTAAATGTAATTACCCTTGTTTTTTATTAGTAAACTTAACATTAGGCTTTTTAACTTTGCCAACGCCGAGCGACGCGAAGTAAGGTCGGGCTGTTTTTATTTTGCAAAACAAACCGGACCGAAGGGATCGCACGGGTTCTCAAAAAGCGACTCTACCAGTTATCAGTACAACCATCTGTTCGGCCCCCGACTCTCGATTTTGTCGTCCTTTTACTCTCTCGATGCGTCTTCGAGTGGGAAGTTCAGATCCGCTGGCGAGGAACAAGGAATCGAAACGGGAGAGGCAAGCAGGGTAGGACCACAAACTTCTGTAGAAATTGGAGGAGATTTTTGTTAGCTTTTTGTGAGGAAGATTTCCTTCAAATTCCGCCTTGTGTCGCGATTAAGATTGCGATAGATCTAACTCTTCGGCCCTCCGATACTTCATTTTCATTTCATTTTTGCGTGTGGAACTATCTTCAACTTCCATCACAAAGTTAGGGTTTCCTGTGCTTTTCCCCGTGTGGTTTTAGAAATGAGTCTCTCAACAGAAAAGAAAAGAAAATTAATTAATGTAGATTATTCATGGGTGATGCTGATAGGATAGCTCATACAATGATAGATTATGTTTTCATTTGATTTGGTCTGGTACTTGGACTCATTTACAATATGTTACGGTTTCACATTGGCAGTGAGATTTAGAGAGTAGAATATGTCAAGCAAGAAGGATGAGAAAGCCCAGGCTGCAGCAGAAAGAATTAAGGCAGCTGCACTCAGTGCTGCAAAAGGTCTCAGTCGAGCTCAGGCCGAACGAGCTGCAACTGCTGCTGCTCGAAACGTCAATGCTTATGGGCAGAAAGAAGAAGGGCCGAGTCGATGGCAGGAAAAAAGAGAAGCCAAAAGGCAGATGTATTTGATGAGTACTGAAAAGGCTGTGCGATTAGGTGAAAGAAAGGACCTTAAAGGCACGGTTTTAAGCATAAGTAGGGCAGCTTCTCAATGTCAAAAGTGTTATCAGGCTGGGCACTTGACGTACGAATGCAAAAACGAACGAGTTTATATCTCACGACCCTCACGAACTCAGCAACTTAAGAACCCTAAATTGAAGATGAAATTGTCGATCTCATATGATTTGGATAATCCTGAGGAAGATAAGGAAGAGAAAGATGAGAAGCCCTCTAAGAAGAGCAAAAGAAAGCATTGGTCGGGTTCGGATTTGGCAAGTGATAGCGAGGCTTCAGTTTTTGAGACAGAAAGTGGATCGTCATCTTTAACAGGATCTGATTACTCTTCAGAGGAAGAAAGTAGTTCAGATTCCAGCTCCTCATCCGGTTCTGAAACAGAAAGGAGGCACGGGAGGAGGAGAAAGAAGCAGAAGAAGAAGATGAGGAGGAGGAGAAGGTACAGCTCATCCTCGGAATCTTCGGATTCAGATGACTCTGCATCTGGGTCTGATTCTGAAGATCAGAGGAGCAATGGGAAAAGCAACAGACATGGCAGAAGGCGATGAGCTCTCACTCGAAACATGCAGACTGAAAATTTGGACGATTAAGACCTGCTTGTTGTTCATTGCCAGTGCTGTGGTTATGATGAGGTTAGTCAGTTGTGAGGATTTAGTGGATTTAAGTTTCTATCTAACTTCGAATGTGATATCTGCTACAAGTTTTGGATGTTTCAAATGCTGCAATTGTGCAATCATATTCCTCTGGTCTCTGAAGACAGCCCCTGTTTGAGCTTAAAAAAGTCTTAATATAAATATTACACTTATACTAGGTTTGATTGTATTATCAGACGAGCTTCCGGGGTAAAAGAGAATGCATTGGCCTGCTCTAACGCTTCCACCCAATGCAGCTCGCGTATGCAGTGTTTCACTCTTGTGTACATATATATGTAATTACATCTATAGATTCGTGAGTTGACGCCCCTCAGTACAGAGAATAAATCTTTGGAGATGTCATTCGAATGCTTGCTAGTATGCATTATTATTTGACTTTCAGAGTCTTTTAGAAGACTAAATAGTGGGTATATGAAGGCCATCAACAACTGTTCTAAACTTCTTTCAAATAAAAAGCTTTATTCATGAGCTGGCAAAGTTGAACGTCCATCTTGCATGCTTTTTGCCCGGAGGATTTTAACGTTGTTCCAATAGACAATCTTAACCTATGATCATGAGGCCGGTGGATCCAATCATATAAGCTTTTGATTTAGTCGATTTATCAGCCTATTTACCCAAGTTCCGAGTAAATTCAATTTTACCAAATTACCGGTCAGCAAACTTTGAAAATATTGTACTCAATAACATTATTAGTTAATTAATTCAATTAACTAATAATGTTATTGATTTCTAGTTCCTTGTTTATTTTCTACTTAGATGAACTTGAAAATATTGAATGTTGCTTGATTTGGAATATTTTGATAGATTATAATGAAGTTAATTTGTTTTTTGATGGATTTTATTTTTGTTTGAATTTTGTTTTGTCAAAGTAGTTAAAAAATTATTTTGGTAGACATTACTTGGATGTAATTTAATTAGTTAGCCATGGTATTTTATTGTTTTTGACAAATCTTTTCTTCAATTGGTTGGATGTAAGTTAAGCAGGTTATTCATCTTGATAGTCTTTTTTGACAATATAAATTTGTTTTCTTTTTAATTTTTAAAAATTATTTTTTAATGAACCGACCTGAAAAAGGCTAACCAAAATAAAACTTTTCCAGGTGAGATTTCAAAATCATTGGCGAGTTGCAGGTCAATCTTGGGTTTCGACTCCCTAATCGAAGACTGATTGAGTCGGTTATGATCAGTTAAAAAATTGACCTAAATCGATTCATGTTCACTCCTACTTGTCGCACGTGAATGTCATGCGACATTGACACGTGGCCATCTACGTGTTAGTAGAGAGGAAGCTCGAGCGACAGGTGCACTTGCCTCTATTGACCGACTCGTCTTTTGGAAGTTCAGTGGCTAGTTAGTCTTTTATCTATAATTCAGCTGCAAAAATTGAATTATACCCAATGGAAAAATGTAGATGATTTTTTCTGTCATTCCACGAGAAATCAATCAATAATCATGCATTACCTCGATCTCTGTAACAATGTCGCATCACGACATTGATTTATTTGCATGTTACTAAATCAAATGCATCCACATAATTTGCGACTTCAAAGCTATAATGCATTGTTCTTCACCACCGTCACTGGACAAGACACATTATTCACCACATAGCTGCTCACACTTCCCATTAAGGCTCTGCGTACAAAATCAGACATTCATCTCATCACTCCCAACACTCCAAATGGATTTGTGAAGATTACCCAAAATACTTTCGTTGTGTGACTTCAACACCCAATCATATTTTCAAATAATTCTAAAAAATATGCAACTTTTTTAGGTGATTTCTCCATATTTTGTATTTTCATGCAAAGCAAGGACATCAAAATCTCGAATTCTAATACGAACATCTATGTGATATTGATGTTAATTAGTGCACTTTTTTTTAACATAAATATCAATTTACATCATGAATTATGAAGATCGTTATAATAGATACCTTATTTTAAAAGTTATTAATAAACACTTTAAATTTTATCATAATTAATACAAACATTTTGTTATCATGTTTTTTCGTTAATTTCACATTATTTATCCATTAATTAGTACATTTAGCTAATAAATGGTAAGAAAAATATTTAAAGTAATATAAATTTGTAAAAATTCTTATTTTTATGGGGTTGACTTGAGTTAAATGAAAATTTAATCTATTATTATATCTTTTTATTTTTCTAGACGAAAGTATATGTTGCAATTATGATAAAATTATGAGTTAACCATTTATAAAGTTGAAGATATTTACTTTATTGTTGAGGAACAAATTAGTAGTTATGAGTGTGCATGGATTCATACCTCTTAAGCTTGCTCAACCCTCGGTTTCCAATTACGAGACAGGAAAGAGGAATGGTGTCAATGGCTTCGCATAGCTTCTCGCGAGCATCTCCCCTTCATCAGAAACTCAATCTGTTCCAAAAGTTTAACCAAAATCATCAGCTTGATTACGATCAATAATCACCAATGGCATTAAGGTAAGATCTAGCGTACCTGTTTCTCCTCCTCAGCCTTGCTTACGATGTCGAGAGTCTCGGAATAAGGCTCTACGCCGTACTTGCTCATGATGTGTGGATCCAGAATTTCAGTTGATGGGATGAAAGCTGGGCAAAAGCATGAAGAGAAAATGAAGAGCGAAGGCCAGTGAGTTCGCAGAGCTGCATCTCGCCACCTTCGTAGTGGACTTCGGGGCGAATGGTAACGAGGATAAGGTGATCTCCCTCTCGAACAACGTTCTCCACCGCCCATTTGAGCGCTTTCTGGCTGCAGATCGAGAAATTTACAGCCACTCCGATTCTCCGGTCTGCCTCCATTCCTCTCTCTCCCTCTGACATGATATGGATGGCCCTAAAATTATCTTGCCATAAATGTTTATCAACATGTTTGCTAATTTTGTAGCTCTTTATTTCATTGAAGAATTCAACCTTTGTCGGCTCCAAGCCTTCACCAATTTGGAGTCAAACCTTGGCTCGAGAGCCATTTGAAGAAAATGAGAAATTAGAGGACAACCAAGGTGGATATGGAGCAGCCCAATCCTTTTGAAGTCAAGCCATGACCCAGGTGGCCCTTGAAGGAGGGAGAATGTTCCCTTGGAAAAATTAAATGTAACACTTATATTGAGGGTTTCATTTTTGTGCAAAAACTTGAACGTTGGTTTTTGCATGCTTTTGCATGAGAGTCTTTTGACTCCCTTAGGGTATCATCTTAGGTGTGGCAGCCCTATTAATTAGGCTGCATTTTGGTGGCTCTAGGGTGGCTCACGAAGGTGGAGATGCTGGCCTAGAGTTTTTCCCAAATCAGTTTGGTCAAGGGGTCACTTTTCCCTCCCTTTTTGTGTGTGTGGTCAAATCGGGTAAGCTTCCATGAGCCATCCGATTTGATTCCTTTTCACATGCAGCTTTGTGGATGTTTTAAGCTCAACTTCCTGAGCATTGTGGGGGTGTTTGGTTAATTTGAAAAACTTTGCTTTGCATTGTCAATTTCCTTGTCGATCTTCCGATCCCAAGACTCGGCTTCCCGGTGGACTTCCGGCAACCGAGAGCAACCCCGGAGTTGGTCATCCTTCCGAGCTAGGAGGACCTATCCTTACTACATATCTCCAGCCACATTCGTGGTCTTGAGGGTGAGTGTGTAGATCATTAGCTCTTCCTTCCATTCTTCATCTTGAAAGCCCATATTTTCTGAATCTACCCGCACATAGCATTTTCCGGCTACATTCTGTCCATTTTCAATCCTATCTACATATCTTCCATTCTACTCGTGAGACTTCTTTCAAATTTTGAGGTCACCTTCTACCCCTCCCCATTTACGTTTCCTCAAAATTTCAGGCCAAATACCACCACCGTTTTTGAGATCTGCTATCCACAAGTTTGCTCTGTTTCTGCTCATCCGGATTTCCACCCTTCTCCACCCAAATCTAGAAAGTGTTCTTTTCTCCATCCAATTTTCGTGTCACCCTCTTTCGAGGTTGATGAGAGCAAGAGAGAGAAGAGCACTCCCTTCTCCTTGGCCTCTATTTCTATCCTTCTCTCCCTACTTTTAGGGTGAGAGATGAGAGCATGGCATGAGAAGGCTGGGAAGAGAGGGAAAGACGGGGGAGCTCTTTCCGGAGGTAAGGAGCCATACCAAGCTATGACAAGCAACGGGTTGATTGTTAGGCATTTCATGATAACTAATACCCTCTGTAAACAAGGAACTTGAGGGGACAATTAGATAGAATCTGCCACAAAACCGACAGACTATTTAATTTAAAACAAATCTATTTTAAATTTTATAAAAAAATATGAGAATCCAAACCGGATTTGGTATTGATCTAATGTACGATTGAATTGAGTTCCAATATAATTTAAAAGAATAGACCCGCTGGATCAGGTAGATTAATTGTATAATCTAAAATTTGTGAAGAAGTAATTAAATTTTAGTTGATTAACATTGATCACACGTAAGTTTGAATTTTACAAAATTAAATGTGTACTCAAACGGAAATCAACTTAAAATTTTGAATTAGATTGGATTAGATCGATGATTTAGTTAGTTTTAGTTCGGATCTAATTTTTTAGATCATGTCCCATAAAATCATATTTATTTTCTATCATCTATGCCACACATAAGAAACCAATAGTCATGTAAAAGTAAGTTTCATGCTTATGGATAAATGGATTTATTTGAGATGTCAAGTAACTTCCATAAAAAGACATACTATAAAATAAATTTGAGGAGTTTTAAGAATATGATTAACGATAAATTCATCATTTAAAATTTGGAAAACATAATAAACTACTTGCTATTCAAGTAGCTCAACACTTGAGGTTTTTAAGTCAAATCTCTAGTTAAGCGTACGGATTGTAGCATATAACAATTACTAGAGATTTTCAAACTACACATCCAACGCTCTCACCCTAATCTCATCCCAATGTCTCGGTTGGTCACCTTTCATTTATAAACATTATTTATTTCAAATAGCTTAATTCAAAAACTCTTTTTTAAGGTATCCATTGAAGCGGAAACCCCTTCAAAGTTTGATACTTATGTTTTATTTTATAACCAACTAATAGTTTATTGGACAAATATTAATTTATCTCATAAATTATGGGAATAGTTGTAATAAATGCCTTGAACTTTAAAAGTCGTTAAGAAATATCTTGAGCTTTACTATAATTTTAATGGACACTTTGTCATTACATTTTCGTTAATTTTAACGATGTTGATCTATTTAGTCAACATATTTTATTAATTAATTACGATAAAAAAAAAGTTGAAGAGATTACGAATTTGTGAAAATCCTCATTTTTTATGAGGGTAAATGAGTTAAATAAAAAAAGCCATTTTCACTACAATAATTTGATAATCACCTCTTTGTTCACTCCTCTAGAATACTTTCCTTTGGAACTCAACCTTCTTCAAGGTTGTGAGTTGCAGTTTGTCCTTCATGCATTAACAACACGTTGCTTTACCTTGATTTAATGATTAAGGTAGTATAATTACGTAAAGAATATTTTTTAGCGTAAAAGAATTCGCCAATTAGTTAGCAAGCACCCAATTAGCTTACGACAAGTGTAAGGTGTACAATTGCAAATATGTGTAACAGTTATTTGATTCAATAAGTCACATTTATCATACTATACTTCTGTTCATTTTTCCAACTTAGTATCAGATTTATGATTTTCTTTTCCAACTTAGTTCATATATTTCTACACATTTTCAATGTTTCCTTACTTGTTATTCTGCTCCTTCTTCCTCAGTAAACTATTTTGCTGCTTAACTTTTTTCAGAAACATTTCTTTTCTCCCCGATCTCTTTCATGATCTTGTTTTTTTTTACCCTCGTTCAGCTATCATTGTTTGCCCCATCCTCTTCAACCTTCCACATTCAAAACTTCTCCCCCTTTCTTTTCTCCAGCATTCAAATCTCTTCCTTTGCCCTTTCGTGGAAAGCCAGGACTCATTCTGTCTATTTACATACTGTGTTATACCTATTTTGTGGAATAACTTTCTTTCTATGACTTACCGTCTGGCACTTCACTGGACTAGCAACTAGTCAGGACCCTCCACCGTTGGGATGGGAGAGTTCGAACCCTGCTCATTTACTCATTTACCTTGTGGGAAACCATGAGCTCTCATTTAAAATGAAATCACAGTTTTTTCACTTATTTAAATCTGTTACAGCCTCAAACAGAAGGGGAATAAATTCAGCTGCCCTTAGAAGGATGAATCCGTGGGTCTCACATTAGATTTTCTAATATCTTTGCCATTATTGCTGAATGTATTCTCACGCAATTGACTTTTGATTTGTGTTCTTGTGCCTCAGTTAGCTCTGGGTAAGTTGTACTATCAAAGCCCAAGGCTTTTATGTGTACTTTATACTGCCCTGTGGTCCGTGTAGCACTTTAAACCCAATCTTAGAACTCTTACTTGTCTCACCACCGTACCTCATTTATTTTACTTTGAAGTATGAATTTGGGAATGTGATCTTTTAATATTTCTACCTTCTGTTTGTGATTTCCCCTTTTAGGCATGGAATCACTAGTAATGATTATCTTTCACGTATAAACGCAGATGATTTGATCAAAATGTACATTTTGTTGAAATTGACACTGAAGAGGATCAATGAATAGCAGAAGCTGCAGGGATTATGGGCGCTCCTTACTGTAATTTTTAAACAACAAGGAGATGATCAGGTTGGCTTTACATTATCCTCTCTTTTTTCCCCACCACTTTTCATAAAACTCAAGACACAACCCCTTATTTGTTATCTTTTGATGGTTCTCCAAGTGTTGCTTCTTTCTGATGAATGCTCTTCTTAATAACATTTTCTTACATAGCAATCATCACATAGTAATGCTTTCACATAGTAATGTTAAACATTTTTTAATGAAACAGTGGGTCGCAGTTTTGATCAAATGTTTTGTAAAACTTCAAAAACGTAGAGAGATTTGGAGAGGTAATCATTCTCTTTTGTTGAAGATACGTGTTTATATCACTGCTAGATTCTCATGCAACCATTTTTTTATATTTCAAATAAGTTTGTTCATTGATTCTGAGATTTTATTGTTTTTTAATTAGTTGGTGTAGGATTGGTTAGGATTGTATTCTCTTTTATAAAGAGAACCAAATCATTAATAAAATTACTTCTCTACAATTTTTCAAGTCTTCATTTTTTGAAACAATCAATAATTTTGTGTGTTTTTCATTCAAACATCAACATTTGATATCATAGCGATTTATCTTGAGGGACCTCTGAAGAAATTAATAAAAAGTCTCAATGGAAAGAGAGTCGAATTTCTCTACTATTGCACCTCCTATCTTTGATGGAGATAAATTACGAGATATAGGCTGTGAGAATGAAGACATACCTAGAAGTCATGGATCTATGAGAAGTTATTGAAGAAGACTACGAAGAGTCTCTTTTACCAATCAACCCTGCTGTGACACAGATGACGAATCATGAGGAAAGAAAAAGCATGTTTATTCGTTGTAGTCTCTTCTACAATCTTCACGTCTATTATGCCATTGAAATCTGCAATGGAGATCTGGGACTATCTCAAAACCGAATATGAAGGTGATGAGAGAATCAAAGGCATGGAAGGGTTAAATCTCATTAGAGATTTTTAATGGCAGGAAATGAAGGAATTATAATCTGTCAAACCTTATTGTGACAGATTGTTGATTATTATCAAGAGGGTAAAACTGCTTGGATCTGATTTAGCAGATTCAAGAATTGCGGAAGAGTTACTGGTGATTGTGCCTGAGTAGTTTGAAGCCACAATAGCAATGCTAGAGAACACGAAGGATTTTTCAAAAATTAAATTATCTAAACTTCTAAAGGCCTAAGAAGCTCAAGAACAAAGAAATTGACACGGAATGGACGCGGTTTAGATTTAGGAAGTGAGAGAATCGGGTTAGGTTAAATGGAAAAACGATAATCCGATAATTCCAGAATCGAGACTAGAATTTGGACGGCGATAACTCCACGATGTGATCTAGTTTAGGGCTGAAAGTTTCAGTGGAACTCTGGAAAGAAAATAGGTGATAGTCCTCCAAAAATGAAGGAAATCACGTGGATGGATCGGTCGGAATGTAATGGAACAGTAACGGCATTTTTGGTGGTGGCCGGAAATCTGCCGGCGGAAAGAACTAAAAAAAAAACAAAAAATATTGATGGAATGAAGAGCTTATGACCTTCAACCTCACCCTAAAGTCCTTGAAGAAGACTGAAGTATTGAAGCACCGAGAAATCTCCAGCTCGGAGGGAGGATTCCTTTGAGATAACCTACGGTGGCCGGAGGTACGCCGACTGCCGGTTTTGAAGTTGGAAATGCCCGTGAGAGAGAGATGCTCAAAGCAACTTTAATTCAAATTCCAAATTAAAATTACAAGCAAGCATTGGGTGAGGTTTTATCAGCTGAAAGAGAGGGAAAAAAAGGAGGGAAAATTATGAGCCAAAGTCATGCAACATGCATGCTGAAAATGAAAATAAAGGAGGGAAAATTGGACCAATGAGAATGCAAGAATGTGATGGCCATGTGATCTTGCACCCCTTCAGCCAATTTGCCCTTCTTTCTTGGCCCAAAATACCCTTCTTTCAGCCAAGAATC